>CATKHJ010589763.1:0-20684 GCA_949750685.1 Vernicia montana | reverse complement strand
TAAATATATATTTAATAATTTTAAGTATATATTATAAATATATTTATAAATATATAATTATAAATATATATAAATATATAGTAAAAATAATAATAATTTATATATATATATATATATAACAATAATAATAATTATTATTATGTATATATAAGGAAAAATGAAGTCGGGTGTAGATATTTTTATTTAGGGGTTGATATGAGCAAGCTGACTTTTTTTTTCAACTTGAAAACGGATTTCTGTTTATGGAAACGAGTTTCTAACTTTTTTAAATTACAGAAACGTGCCCGAAACGTTTTGAAAACTCACAGAAACATGCCCGAAACATTTTTCAAATTACAGAAACGTGTCCGAAACGTTTCGGACAAGTTTCCGTGAGTTTCCAATCAAAAAACGTTTCCGAAACGTGAAAACGCGACCTCCTGAAAGTTTCCGTGCATCATAGTGTGGAAGTAATTATCTCTTTCTTTTATATAACTTTCTTTTAGTCAATAAAAACTTAAAAAAAAAAAAAATCAAAGTGGCAACTTTGTAACTGTATAAACGAATCTAATTAGTATACCATTAATTCTCAAATCTCAATCCTATAGTAATACCATTAATTCTCTTCAATATTACAAGCTTGTCATCTATATCACATGTACCGAAGACTCATAGTGAAAAATATACTTAGAACATTACGTCAGATTATAGACTAACTAATGATGATCTAACGTATCAACATGATGTATTAGATCACTGTTGATTAGTTTATAATCTGAAACGGTGAACTACAAATTTTGACTTGACATCTTTTTTGTTGCTCCCAAAAGATGATTTTTATAATATTTCTTATTTGAAAATTCATGAGAGTTTGGTATATGGATTTGAGCTTTCCTGGTTTAAGGCTTGCCGTAGTAACCATTACCAATGCGCCAAAAAGACCTGCAAATAATTTTTGTAATATAGCAAAACAGAGAGCTGGAGCTATTTGTATTAGATAGCTTTAATCTTTAAAGTAGAGTTAAAGCCATCCTGCAGCCATTCAAAATCCAAAGTTGTGGTGCTTCCCAAGATTTGAAAGCAAAATTTGTTCTTTCTCTAAATTCGTTTCCTTAATGGACTGTCTTTTACACCAAAAACCCACACGTCTTCACTTCACGTGTGATTATGGAATAGGCTCCAATTCATGTTTATCCATTCATGCGACTAAACCACAATAAATACCAATGAATTGAAATCTCATGAAACAAAGAAATTAAGCAAAAGAAAAAAAAAGGTAAAATGGGAATTGTACAAGAAGCACATAACGTAAAGGTTTTGGGGTCAGGAGAGCAAGTTTTAGTACTTTCTCATGGCTATGGCACTGATCAATCAGTGTGGAAGTACTTAGTGCCACACTTACTTGAAGATTATCGTGTTATTTTGTATGATAATATGGGTGCTGGTACTACTAATCCAGATTATTATGACTTTGAAAGATACTCAAATATTGAAGGGTTTGTTTATGATTTGATTGCTATATTAGAAGAATTAGAGGTTAAGTCATGTATTTTTTTTGGTCACTCTATTTTGAGCATGGTTGGTGCTATTGCCTCCATTTCTCGCCCTGATCTTTTCTCTAAACTTGTCATGCTCTCTGCTACTCCCAGGTAATATATATATGTTACTTTTACTATTTCAGATTCAATACTTTTACTCTAAATCTAATAATGGAGTATCTGTCTTAAAATTAATGGGATTCAATTGGGATTTGGTTTTTAGTTGTTAATATATAATTATGACTTTTGTTGTTTGAAATTAGGCTATTGAATGATAAGGATTACAATGGAGGATTTGAGCAAGAAGACCTAGACCAAATGTTTGAAGGAATGCGTTCCAATTTCAAAGCATGGTGCTCAGGGTTCGCACCAATGGTGATAGGTTGTGACATGGACTCAGTGGCAGTGAAAGAATTTTCCAGAAGTCTCTTCAACATGAGACCAGACATAGCCTTAAGTTTAGCTCAGGTTATATTCTTATGTGACATGAGGCATTTTCTACCTATGGTCAAAATCCCTTGCCATATACTGCACAGCACTCTGGACAAGGTCGTGCCAGTGGCGGTGTCTGAATATCTGCATCAAAATCTGGGTGGCCCATCAATCGTGGAGGTCATGTCTACTGGCTGTCACTTGCCGCAGTTATGCGCTCCGGATATTGCGATCCCAGTTATCCTCAGGCACATTGCCCTTGACATTACTAAATGATATAGAATATTGTTATACAATATAATGAGTGTTTTTTTTTTTTTTTGTATGTTAATATCTGCTGAAGACGTTATATATATATATATATATATATATATATATATATATATATATATATATATATATATATATGTTGTTAATGGTGTTTGATTGAAGTTCCTTTGGAAAAAAAAAAAAAAGATTGAAGTTCAACTTGCAATTTCTTTATTTTATAAATAATTTTTTTTTCTTGCCAAGTATTTTATAAATAATTTCAAAATCATTTAACCAAAACTCATGAATTAATAATATTTTGGCTATGTATTTGGTGTTTGAACTCTGATTTCTAGTTTGAAATATTGATAAATTTAGCATTTGGAATAAAGTTCCAAAATCTAACTATTAATTCAAAATTATAATTAAAACGTTGGTTATTTAAATTTGTAATAGTTAGCATTTTGCCCTCCAATCGCTAGCCATTAATCATTAACCACAATAATTATTAAACTAAACATATTCTAAGTTCATTTTGAAATTAAGAAATTCATAAATAAGAATATAGTTATCATGAAAATAAGCAAGACTGATAGAACAGAGAAGAATATAAATTATACCAAAGCAAAAATTGATGGGTGTTAATAGTAATTCCATATTGATTGGGAATGAATAATATAAGTGGTTAATATATGGTGAAAGTGTATCATCTAATTGGCTAGTTCTAATCATTTAGATTATGATAGTGTCCAATATACCAATATGTGTTGTGTGTGTATTTGTATTCTTAGCACTCTTTCCGTCTGGATATCCAATCCCAGCAGCATAGTCCGGGGGAGTATTTGAATTTATTTCCTAGTTTCCCACATTGATTGAGAATAAATAATATAAGTGGTTAATATATGATAATGACTTATTATCTAATTGATTAATTCTAATCATTTAGATTATGATAGTGTTCAATATATCAATATGTGTTGTGTGTATTTATCTTTTTAACACATTTTCCTTTCCTTCATAAAAGTTAATAAAGGGCATGGAGTGTGTACAATCAAAAGTGCAATTATAATAAGAATCAGATTCACCATCACTCTTTGCACACCACTTCCTTCCATGGTTTCTCAATCACTTTTTCTCTTTCCTTTTGATCTCTCAAGAAATTATATTGTTTCTTTTCCGGGCGATTGTACCCGAAATTTGATTCGAGTTCCTTTTGGATTTTCTATCAATGACAACTGCATGACGCATTTCGTTGGAATTGTTGTTCACCATACCATATATTTTATAGGCCTAAAACCTCTTCATCCTGCGATTCCATTATAGAAATCACGTTAAAATTAAGAAATCAATTTGTTTTTAGACCAACTTAATTAATATGCAATTTCTTGCGATTAATCACTGTAATTAAGGAACTATTACAATTAATCCTACCATTTCCTTTAAATAATCCCTCCTGTAAATGCATTTAATCTTTTTCACTATTTAAATTCATTAACAAATTGAAATTAATAAATTCTCTATACTATTGCTAATTTGAATGCCTGTTAAGCAAACTGGAAGAGAAGAAAAACTACCATGCAATTTATAAGAAATTCTCAATTGATGGAAAATGAAGCACTTTTCTAGATTTTATATATAAGAGCAAATCTCAATTATAAATATTTTGAATCTCTATTAATAGAGATTGTATATTTAAATACTAGTCAATGGAGCTACCAAGTTTATAAAAATGAAGAGAGGAAAACTATTAATGCATTTTTTTATTTTTTTATTTTTTTATGAAAGGGAAGAAAAACTAAAAATTACATGACACATATTTTAGGATAAGCTATCCCATAAATATCATGCAACAAAATACTAGAGATACCAACAGGAAGAGAATCCAGCCAATGAGTTCCATACCGAAGCATTATCACATTCAACCATGACATTTCTAAAGCCTTTTTCCCATGCCAAAGTGAGCCACTTGTATACACCCCAAAGCTTTGCCATTGTAATTGATGCATATCAATATAAACGAATCTCCTCAAGCGAGCCATAAGCTCGCCCAATATCAAAACGACCTGATACACATCATCAACCAAAGATCGCCTAGATATAGGCCAAGATCACCTAGCCATATTTTGCCCAAGCGACCGATCATCCTTGTTAATTGTCAAATCTACATAGGGATGATCCTAGAAGTCAGTTACAGCTTTCCACCATATTCTCCACTTCCTAAATAATAGGAAGTCGTTACCCCACTACTTGGACACTTAGTGGTCCTACATTTCAGGGATTTGCTCCTTAAGGCAGTCTCCTATAAAAGCTTTCAGAGGCTTCATATTTGAGGTTACGCATTTTAAACACTAAAAAGTTTTCTATTTTCTTTAAGGAGAACAAATTAATGACTTAAACATTGGAGAGTTCGCTCAGGCGGTTCGCCTGACCTCTCTAACCTTATTTTGCAGGTTCAACCAGTTCGGAATACAGCCAGTGTGGGTTCAAAATCACTTTAACTCACATCATTTGGTGCGGTGAGCGTGGAACACACCTTCAAGTTCTTAGTTTTACTCCTTCATTCAATCTACATGGATCCCAGTTCTAGTAATGGTGGATTGGGCCTTAACTTTTTGCCTTTGCATTCTGAGAATGAAGACACCCAACATGATAACCATCAAATTTCCTCAACAATACCCAACTTAAATAACCCTCCCCCAGATTTGAACAGTCCAGCAACCATACAATTGCTCTTTAATGCCTTCACTGAATTCACTAACCAGATTAAAGAACTAAAACAGGCCATAACCCAACAACCTCAAGCAACCACCCAACCAACTCCACAATCTGCTTCCGGAATCAGGGAAAAGGGAAAGCAAGTCATTGTAGCAAATCGCTCTAATGATACTTCTCATGCAATCCCTTTTGAGGGTCTGGATAAGGTTGATGAGGACGAACCTTGGTTTGATGGCGAACTTAAGGAGAAAGATAACCCTGCGCGGCTAGAGAAGAAGATTCGCGAGATTTTCGAAAAAATTGGCATTAGGGTGAATGAAATGGACTTTGCCCTACGAACAGATTCCCCTCTCTGTGATAACATTATTACAGCGAGTTATCCCCCGAAGTTCAGAATCCCCACACACATGGAATCTTATGATGGGACCACTTGCCCTAAGAGCCATGTGTACAAATACCGAACCATGATTAACACCCAAACACATTTAGACCACGTCCTGTGCAAGCTCTTCCCAACAACACTAAAAGGACTCGCCCAAGACTGGTACCAGACCTTACCCCCAAAATTAGTTACATCATTTCCACAACTCTCCAACCTTTTCCAAGCCAGATTCATAGCCTCCATTGTACCCAAAAAGATCTCTATCGACCTGCTTGTTATAGTCCAGAGGGAGGGGGAGAATCTTCAGAATATGTAGAGCACTTCAACAGAGAAGCAATCCAGATTGAAGATCTGAACAGAGATATCGCCTACACAGCGATGTTGAATGGAACCTCTAATCATGATTTAAGGAAGGAGCTACTATCCAATCCCTCACAAACTATATGAGTTTTGATGGCAGTAGCACAGATGCACATTCAGATTGATGATGGGATGAGAGATTTTGACCAGAGACAAAAAAAGAAAGAAGGAGGGTCATCTAGAGGGCAAGGAGATCACCAGGGCAATCGCCATATCAATCCAGGGAGTATAATGAAGCAAGAAGGGGAAAAAATTATGGGCCAAATAGGAGGGATAAGCAGTTTACCCCCCCTATCCACAACTAGAACGCATGTCCTGATGTGGATTAAGGAGACTGGTGAAAGGGTTCAGTGGCCTAGGAAGATGAGCAACTCCTCAGCAGGTAGAAGAGATAATAACAAATATTGTCAGTTCCATAAAGATAAAGGACATGACACTGAAGACTGTTGGCACCTGAAGGAAGAAATTGAAAAATTGATACAAAAAGGTGTCCTAGGGGTTAGGCGATTTGTTCGCTAAGATAAAGACAGGGAACCAAGAGGTAGGTCTCGTGATAGGGCTGAACCTCAAGAATCCGAGCAGAAAAGGCAAAGAAAAGAAATATCGGGTGAAATACACATCATAATCAGGGGAAGTTCAGGAGGAGACAATTCAATTAAGAGGAAACTGGCGGTGAGAGATGTGTAATCGGTCAGCTCATCCAGAGCTGTTGAAAAATTATTCGGTCATGTAACTTTCTCAGAGGAAGATAAAGGCAAAGTGATTGCTCCTCATAATGACACCATGGTCATTTCGGGATATCTAAACAACTTTCTCGTTAGGAGGATGTTGGTAGATGATGGAAGTTCGGTTAATATGATCACTTTGGCCATTTTGAAAATGATGGGGCTCTCAGAGAAGAGTCTGAAACCTGTAGCGACCCCTCTGATGGGATTAGGAGGCAAGGCTATGCCAGTGGAGGGGTCGGTAATGTCTGATGTAGAGCTCGGAGATGGTGATGTCACAAAGGAAATCAAGGCAGAGTTCATTGTAGCTGATATTCCTTTTGCTTACAATGCCATTATTGGGCAACCAATTCTTTACGACACTTGTGCAGTAACCTGCATAAGATACTTGACAATAAAGATCCCCACATCTAGGGGAGTGGCAGTAATAAAGGGTTGTCAAGAAACCGCAAGGAAGACCTACTTTAATGCTCTAAAAGGGGTCTTCCCAACTTTACAGATCGAGCAGCTGGAGGGTTCGGGGAGGAAAGATAAGGTCGAACCGGGAGGAGAAACAGTGAAGATGGATATAAAAGATGGGAATGAGGTTCAGATTGGGGCCTCCTTAATTGAAGAGGTTGAAACAAAAATTTCTCGAGTCTTAAGAGAGAATCCTAAGTCTTTTGTGTGGGACACTCGGGA
Source organism: Vernicia montana (assembly GCA_949750685.1). NCBI lineage: Eukaryota > Viridiplantae > Streptophyta > Magnoliopsida > Malpighiales > Euphorbiaceae > Vernicia > Vernicia montana. The sequence continues at coordinate 13,623 of CATKHJ010589763.1, read as the reverse complement.
CCTGGCAGGTGTGATTAGGGAAGTTATCACCCATAAGCTCAACATTGATCCGGCGATCAGACCAATAGTTCAGAAAAAGAGGAAACATTCTACAGAAAAATAGATCACTATTGCAGAGGAGGTTCATAAATTGTTAAAAGTTGGGGTAATTCGGGAGGTATACTATCCGGAATGGTTGGCCAATGTTGTTCTGGTCAAGAAACCTAACGGCACATTCAGGATGTGTGTCGACTTCACAGATTTGAATAAGGCATGTCCTAAAGACAACTATCCTTTACCTAGTATTGACTAGTTGGTAGATTCCACTGCAGGGCATGAATTGTACTCCTTTTTAGACGCAAAGGCAAGTTACCATCAGATTCAGATACATAGATCTAATGAGGAGAAGCCCTCTTTTGTAACTGATCAAGGCACCTATTGCTACAGGATGATGCCCTTTGGGTTGAAAAATGCTGGGGCGACATATCAACGGTTGGTAAATCATATGTTCAAACAACATATCGGCAAAAACATGGAATTCTACGTCGATGATATGATCATAAAGATTAGGAAGAGTGTAGATCATCCCAAAGACATCGAAATGATATTGAAAATTATGAACTCCTATAATTTGAAGTTGAACCGGAGAAATGTGTTTTTAGGGTTCCAACTGGGAAGTTCTTGGGATATATGGTCTCGCAAAGGGGAATTGAGGTAAATTCGAACAAGATAAAAATCAATATTGATGATGAACCTGCCCACTAATATTCGAGAGGTCCAAAGGTTGAATGGATAAATTACAGCACTGGGAAGGTTCATCTCATGTTCAGCTAAGAAATGTCAACCTTTCTTCAAAACCCTCAAGAGTTTGAAGAAGTTTGAATGAACGGAAGAATGCCAGAGATTTTTTGAGGAGTTGAAGAAATTCCTAACGACCCCCCCTCTACTTAGCCGCCCCATCCCAGAGGAGGATTTATATTTGTATTTATCCACAACCGCTGAAACCATTGCAACGGTTTGGTAAGGGAAGAGTCTGGTGAACAACGGCCTATCTACTATCTCAGTAGAGTCCTGCAGGATGCCGAGCTTCGGTATCCGACCCTTGAAAAGCATGCCCTAGCCCTATTCATGGCTTCGCAAAAACTAAGGCATTATTGTGAGGCACATCAGGTCATTGTTCGAACAGATTTACCACTCAGGAAAATCCTTCTGAAACAAGAGACCTCAGGCAGAATAGCTGAATGGGCAGCTCGGATTGGAAGTTTGGGTATCTCGTATGAGCCAAGGAAAGCTATGAAAGGTCAAATTTTGGCAGACTTTGTAGCCGAACTCACACCACTTGAGGGCGAATCTCTGTTAGGAAAAAAAGTATGGGAGATGTATGTAGATGGAGCCGTGAGCTCAGAAGGATCGGGCATTGGAATAGTATTGAAAGGGCTCCATAAAGCAATTATTAAATATGTTGTAATGTTGGATTTCCCGAACTTTAATAACGCAGCAGAATATGAGGCTCTACTAACTAGTCTTTCATTAGCTCAGGAGATAAAGATGGAACATCTGATAATTTGCAGCGATTCTCAGCTAGTTGTCAATCAAACTGATGGCAATTACACTGTGAAAGAGGCATCTTTAAAGAAATATTCGGAGCTCGCCAAACAGGCTCTTCTAGAAGGAGGACAGTTCGGTAGTTGGATAATTAAACAGATCCCTAGGGCTGAGAATGAGAGGGCTGATTAGATTGCTAAATCAATGGTTGTGGGTAAAGAGATGATCTTAAAAAAATATCCCATTGGCAATTCAAAAATCCCCCACAACAGAGATCATGCCAATATTGCCTGTAAATTGGGAAGGAAGTTGGATGGATCCTATCATCCAGTACTTCTCCAAAAGGATATTGCTAGAGAAAAGAGTGGAAGCACAGCAGGTAATAAAAAGATCAAAGAAATACAGCTGGTATAAGGATGATCTCTACCGTCGATCCAAAACCCATCCTTGGTTGAAATGCATCCAAACCGAAGATGGTGAATATGTTCTAAGAGAAATCCATGAGGGGATTTGTAGGGCCCATGAGGCGAGCTCTAGCCTTGCCAGGAAAATGCTGCTACAGGGGTACTATTGGCCCACCATAAAAAAGGATGCTGAAGAAATGGTTCGCCGATGTGTTAAATGTCAAGAGCATTCGATAGTTCCCTGACAACCTTCTAGAAAGCTCTCCCTAGTTGGTTGTGCATGGCCTTTTCAACAATAGGGAATAGACATCCTAGGTTTGTTTGCACCTTCTGTTCAACATACCAGATTCCTCGTCGTAGCCATTGACCATTTCACCAAATGGATCAAGGCCGAACCTCTAGCAAGGATCACACAGAAGAATGTAACCAGATTTTTCTTTAAATCTGTGATTTGTAGGTTCAAAATTCTAGAGACCATAATTTGACAATGGCAAGCAGTTTGATTCTGCCCAATTTAGGTCCTTTTATAGGGATCTATATATTGACCCTCGATTCACTTTAGTGGCTCATTCCCAAACTAATGGGCAAACTAAAGTGGCAAATCGTATTATCTTGCAGGGATTAAAGAAAAGACTTGATGAAAGGAAGGGATAGAGGGTTAATGAATTATACAATGTCTTTGGATTTACCGAACTACACCAAGAGAACCTACAGGAGAAACACCATTCTCCCTCACCTATGGTTCGGAGGCAGTAGTACCTGTTGAAATCGGTCTGCCAAGTTTCAGAACAGAGCAAGCAAGGGAGATTGATTAAGAAATGGAACTGAGAGTCAACCTAAACTTGCTAGAAGAGAAAAGAGACTTAGCTTATGAAAGAACAGCAGCTTATAGGCAGAGAGCAGCCAAGTATCACAATCGCCGAGTCAAAGAAAGGGTTTTTAGAGAATGCGATATGGTCCTTAAAAAAATGAAAATCGTCAGAGGCAATGCAGGGGTAGGTCAATTACAACCCAACTGGGAAGGCCCCTATAAAATATCAAAGGTCATTGGACTTGGAGCATACAAATTGGCAGACCGACACGATAGAATTCTACCCCGAACATAAAACTCGGACAACTTGAGGATCTACTATCAGTGACAAATCAATCTTCTATACTTTAGTTTTTCCTATTCTTTTTGTATTCAATTAATCTTTAATTGTAGAATGATCATCACCTGAAGACATGTATATATATGATTGATTACTATCATGTCTTACGGGATTCAATTTACCTTTGTATTTCATAATGTTAATAATAAATCTCCATTCTGGATGGGCTTAAGATCCAGAGTTCTCCAATCTTGAATGCTCCGAGTTATTATTTGTTTGTTTTTTATAAAGAAAAAAAAAGCCGCTCCATGGAATAGGCGAACTTTAAAGTTCACCCAAGACTTCCTGTATTTTATCTCCAATGATGAAAGGAATAGGCGAACTTCAAAGTTCACCCAAGACTTCTTATATATATATATTATCTCAAAAAATGAAAGGAATAGGCGAACTTCAAAGTTCGCCCAAAACTTCCTATATTTTATCTCCAATGATGAAAGGAATAGGCGAACTTCAAAGTTCGCCCAAAACTTCCTATATTTTATCTCCAAGGATGAAAGGAATAGGCGAACTTTAAAGTTCGCCCAAGACTTCCTATATATACGTATATATTATTTAACTTGATATAATTGAAGGGATAGATGGGCAACATGTTCGCCCAAGACCCCTTACAAAAGTTCAACACCAAAAGTCAGTAAGCAAATTATGGTTCGCTCGATACTACTAGCAGAAATCAAAATTAAAGATTGTTTTTTATTCAACTATTTTAAGATAATTACAATGGCATTTTAAGCCTGATCTATTACATCATTCCTACTATCTACAGAGGGAATGCCATAATTGACAACAGTAAGAGGGGGTTCTCCAGTAGAAGTGGATGGACGACCATCGCCTGTAGGTGGAGGTGGAGGAATGGTAAACTCTTCTGAAGGGAGAGGAGGAATATTCTCAATCCCAGGAGATATAATCATATCCTCGGACCCCTCAGTATCCCCTTCTTTATCGAGGTAGATCTCCTATACGAAGTCAAAATTGAGCTCGGGATACTTGCTCCGCACCGAGGCTAACACCTTATCCTGGTATAAGATAAGCTTGCTAGCCATCAGTCCCAAATCTTTCTCCCGAGCCTCTTTCTCCTTCTAAAGCTCCCCTGCTAAGTGATGACTCTTACCTTCAAGGTTATGCATCTCCTTATTTTTCTCCTCTAGCTCAAATTGCAAGGCAATCACCCAGCTCAGGAGGTTGGATTCCAAAGCTAGAGACTTCGCCTTTTCCTCCTCTATAGTTTTTCGATGGGACTCCTGAATCTGAGCGAGCTTTATAGAGAATTTCTTCTCTTGCTCCTCCTTCGCTCGAGCCCATTCACTCTTCAGATCTTATTTTTGAGTCCTCATCCTTTGGCGAAGCTCGAAGAGAATGTGAGAGGTCTGCAAAGTAAGAATCAAATGAAAGAACAAAGAAATTAATGAAAGATATAGTAATGCAAGGAATTATAGTAATTGGTACCTCTAGCAGATATCCATAAGCTGATCCGGCAAGTTCTACATTTGTTAGGTCGGCTATAAGCTTGTCATCGGCAAGGAGTTGTATCGATCTCATTATATCAATTGCGACAGAAGGGTCGCGAACAGAAGCTCCCTCGTCATACTTTATTGTCACCGCCTCGGTGAAATTGGTCAGTTCGCTCAGGGACGGTTCATCCGCAAATGGACGAAGCCTCTTCAGCCACCCACTGGCACTTTCGGGTGCAGATCTCTTTATGCCAGCCTCAGTAGATTTAGTTTTGGGTGGGGCAATAGGAGCGACCTCTTGGATAATAGGGAGAGGGATACTGGCAGGCGATGCCTTAGGCCTGGAACTTTCAGCCGCACCTTTAGCTTTAAGCTCCTTAGCCTTTTTCTTTTTCTCCCTTTTCTCCTTCATCAGCTGAGCTACAGACTTCATCTCTATAATAACAATGAAAGAAAAGGGTTAGGCGACATGGAAAATGTATACAATTACAAATTTGATGAACTGAATAGTACCAGCAGATGGGTCAGCAGCTTTAGGTTTGGATTTTGACTTCTTGGTAAGATCACCAAATAAGTGTTCTTGAAGTAACTGTAACCCCGATATGGGTACAAGGCTACTAAGAGCAGTAACACTCTTCTCTTTCGAAGGAGACAGGTCGGGTAACCTGCTCGATGGAATTATAGTTGGACTCTCGACCCAGGAGTTCGGGAGATCGTCCCATCCCCTTTTATAGGATACTATAAAAAACTTGTTCTTCCAGTTCTTGAGAGAAGAAGGCAGGATGAAGATCTTCTTCTCGCTTTGAAAACTAAAATGTTCGAACCCCTTTCAGGCCACCAAAGGATATAGCTCCCTTACTACCCCACTTGTAACTTCGTACCCTTCTATTTCTCCTACAATCCTAAGACTAGCTAGTACTTTCCATGAGTTGGGGTGGAGCTGGCAGATAGGTATTTTATATTCCTTCAGTACGGTTTGGTACAATGGATGAACAGGGAACCTCAGTCCGGATTCCAGATCATCTAAATACAACATTCTATCTAGATCGCCTAATTTTTTATTGGCGAGAGTCCCAGGGTTCGGGATCCTAAGCTCATATTCCAGAGGAATATTATATTTGCTCTTGATAGAGGGAAGGTTTTCGGCTGACAGGTCGCTAGTGAATGTTTTTTGATACCCTACGGGGTTCGAATTTTTTGTTTTGGGTATTGGTGGATCGGGGTATAACAGACGGCCCTTTTTTGGTCATCGCAAATCGCCCACCTTTCTCTATAAGGCGATTGATGCTTTGGGGAGTACTGGCAGATACTACCATATGCAAAAGAGGGGCAGATTCATATATGTATACTGAATCGGGAGAAAGGGTTTGAGAGAGATCTGACACCGTGGTGTCACTACTACTAGCGCACTCTTGAGAGTTGTTTTGAGAATCCTCAATGTCACTCATTTTTGGGTTTTTAGCTGGGTTTTAACAGAAATCAAAAACAAAGAGAACAAAGACAAATAATAAGTGAGGAAACTTACTAGAAGAGGATTTAGAACGCTCCAACGAACTTCCTTGAAGGATTCAAAGAGGACAGAATGAAATAATTGCAGAAAAGATGGCGAAAAGTCAGTGAAAGAGTCCAACCGGTGTTTGGAGGCCTTATTTATAGGAAAGGACACAGTAACCGAAGAGTTTCTAGAGTGTTCTTCTAGGGACACGTGGCAAGTAAAGATGAAGGGTCTTCGCAACTGCTGCCTTTTCAGTTTTTAAGATTAGGCAGGAAATTAAAAGCTTCGCGCTTAGCATACATTCGTCCGACCTTGTAAGGATATGTCGGCTCGCCCAATCTGGATTATAGATCAGAGATTTGGTTCCGAGTCTTTAACTCAGAACTGGTGGGGGGGACATATGATGCATATCAATCTGAACGAGTCTCCCCAAACGAGCCATAAGCTCACCCAATATCAAAATAACCTGATACACATCCTCAATCAAAGATCGCCCAGCCATATTTTGCTCCAGCGACCGATCATCCTTGTAGATTGCCAGATCTACATAGGGATGATCCTAGAAGTCAGTTACAGTTTACCACCACGTTCTCCACTTCCTAAATAATAGGAAGTCGTTATCCCACTACTTGGACACTTAGTGATCCTATATTTCAGGGACTTGCTCCCCAAGGCAGTCTCTTATAAAAGCTTTCAGAGGCTTCATATTTGAGGTTACACATTTTAAACACTAAAAAGTTTTCTATTTTCTTTAAGGAGAACCAATTACTGACTTAAGTATCGGAGAATTCGCCTAGGCGGTTCGTCTAACCTCTCTAACCTTATTTTGCAAGTTCAACCAGTTCGAAATACAGCCAGTGTGGATTCGAAATCACTTTAACTCACATCAGTAATAGAGCATATGCCAACTATAGTATTTTGTAACTCCTCAAATATATCAAAAATCTTTTCCAAAATTTTTAAGCATTAAAATTAGGAAGTATTTATTGATTTTTTATGTAATACTCTTTTCTTCTCGAATTGATAATTCACTTTTCCTTTTGTATCGGTCTCAAAATTTAGTTCACTTTCCATTTTTAAATATTAATTTTATAAGGAAATCTCTATATTATCTTTTATTAGTTATAGTAATTAACTGTATAATTAATGTATATATATATTGAATTAAGTCTATAAAATTAATGTGTTATTATTAAAGAGTAGGAAAAAGATTTGCCACTCGAGTAGGAAAAACTAGTATTACTTAAACTCCGTTTGTTTCGCGGAAAATAACTTATCTTTGGAAAATATTTTCTAAAAAACATATTTTTCCAAAAACTAATTTTTCTGTAGTTTTGTTACAATATTAAAAATTATTTAAAAATATTAAAAATTTCAATCTATAATACTATAAACATATTAAAACTTATAATAATTTCGTAATTTTAAATTTTTATTGTTAAGTATGAGAAAAAATATATAAAAATAATAAATTTGATAGTTGCTGGCAGTGGTTGGCGGCGGCTAGTAGTGGCTGACATTAGTCATCAATGGTTGCCGGTAGTGAATATCGGTAATCAGCAGATTAATAAAATTATATTTACATATTTTTCTTTCATTATAATGAGTTTGTCGAAATTCGAAAAATGATTTTCCGTTTTGAAAAGAGGAAGTCATTTTCCTTAAAAAATGCTTAGTTTTCCATTGACCAAGAAAATATTTTCCGTTAACTAATTTTTCAAAATGCTCCAAATGTCAGAAAATACAAAAAATATTTTATAGGAAAATATTTCTGCTAAACAAACGGAACCTTAATACATTGATTAAAAATAAATAAATTTCCATTTCATGCCCTTATTGAGCCATCTAAAAAGTAGTGATATTTTAGGAAGTTTACATAATATTAACTAATTTTCTTAATATGTGTGTAAAAGCGAAGTGAACTATCAATTTTAGTTATGAGTAATATTTTTTTTTAGTATTGAAGATGAAGAATCGAATATGAATCTATTGTCCGGAGAAATATGCATTTTAGCACTTGGCTATATGTCGGTATGCTTATTTAATAATATTAAAAATAATACTTTTCATAACTATGAAGTTATAAATTCAAACTTTAGTTAAAATAAAATTAATTTAAAAAATTAAGAGGAGACTAATTTTTCTTAATCACTTTCTTCAAGCAATTATTTTTTTAATTTATTTTTCTTGGTATATTGAAGAAGGAAATTAATCTATTTTTAATTTAAAAAATACATTATTAGTTGACTAAATCAACGGATGTTAAAAGATTCTACTAACTTTTAACGGCTTTTACCTATGTATATAATGAAAGGGGCCGGGGAAAAGAAAGGTTAGGAAAATGACATTTTGTTGGGAAGAGTCGGCCGGGACCATTTGATGTGTCCCTCACCTACACTCCTATTTAATAATCTTGAATCTTTATACACTTTCTTGCTCGTGGGGATCTTTTGTCGCAGGCAGCTAAAGCTTCTTCATTTATCCCATCTTCCATTAGTTATACATAGAGGTGGCCACCATCACCATGTAAGGTCGAGCTAGGAGCGGAACTATATTAGGTCTGTAATCGAATCGAGTCAAGTAAAGTTTTAGCATGTTCAGACTCGGTTCAATATTATTATTTTTTTCGAACTTGAGCTTTAAATCGATTTTGAAATCATATTCAAGTTTGACTCGTTTAAAATTGAACCAAGCTCGAGCTTAACTCGAGCTCGCTCGTTAATAAATTATAATTCCACTAAGTTCGAGTTCGATTCGTTTTGAAATTCGTTTATAATTTATCAAAATACTCAACTTCCTAAATATTTATTTCTAATAAAATAATTATAACAAAAATACTTAAAACTAACATAAAAACAAAAGCATCCAATTAGTGGGAAAAAAAAAAATTCAATCATAAAATTGATCATTACATATATTACAAAGATATTACTCCCTCCATTCATTTTTATGTGTCATTTTTTGTTGTTTTACAAAGATTAAAAAATAATTAATTACGTTAAGTTTCAAAAATAAGATAACTAAATTACCCTTATTGATTATATAGTAATGAATAATATATGTATTAATTATAGAGTAGATGATAAGGATATAATTGAAAAAAAAATAAAATCTTATTAGTTTCCTAAAGTGACAGATGTTTTGGGAAAAAAAATCCTTCAAAAAACGTTAAATATAAAAGAATGAAGGGAGTAATTAATAAAAAAAATTTAAAAAAAAATTAGAATATTAGATTACATAATAAAGAAATATTAGATTATGTTAATCAGGAGTATATATATTTTAGTCAAATTGAATTACTAAAAAATTTATAAGAGCATTAAAATATATTTTTTAGAGTGTTAAAATTATTAAGTTAATAATAATAATAATCAAATTGTTCACGAGCTTATTATCAAGCTGTTCACGAGCCTATTAATCGAGTCTGTTCGTAAACTTATTATCAAGTTGTTCACGAGTCTAATCGAGCCGAGTTTTATTTTGCTCAAGTTCGAGTCATTTATTAATCGAGCCTTAAAGTAATGTTCAAGTTTGGTTCATTTATAAAATGAATCGAACGCAAATGAGCTTTTATCGAACCGCTCACGAACAGCTTGACTCATTTGCAACCCTAAACTATGTTATAATTTATGTGGTTATGAATTTAGTTTCAATTTTTTATCATTCTCTGTTAGATTTTCTAGTTCTGCCCCTGGGTCGAGCCAAATAATTTCTAGTCAAATTCGAGTAATTTTGTAAGTTTTAGATTAAGTCAGTTCACTCATATGATAGGCTTTTTTTTATAAAAAAAAAATTAAATTTATGAATTTTTATTAATTTTAATTGAATTATTTCTCGATTTTATTGATTTACAATTCAAATTAACATAAATCATTTCTTTATTTTTTTTAAAGTATATTTGACTCTACCTGTTGAATACAATATCTCATAACCTTAAAAATAATTTATGTATTACTAAACTAAAAACTCATTAATCATTTCTCTTTATTTTTTTTTATTTTTTTTATTAACAAATACATATCTTCTTAAATCCATTAATTTTTATCCTTTTGTAAATGGATTTATTATTTTTTGTTCTCTTAACAGGAATTTTTGTTACTTCATTTGGATATGGAATAATAGTCTCTAAATAATTTCATTTGAATAATATTTGTACAATTTTTATGAATTAATATTACAAATAAATTATAAACTTCAAAATCGAATACGAATATAATTGAATCTATAATATCTCATTTCATTTGAGAAATGCAAAATCAAAATGCTAACAAAAATAATATTAATAAAAAGATAGTATAGGGGTGAGTGTATAATATGATGAGAGAAAGGGAAATGGTCCACCTTGAATGAAAAGGCAAAAAGCTTCTTCAACCATAACCATATCTTCCATGCCCCCTTGTAAGAAGTGAAGGACAAAAAAAGAAAAAGGAATAAGGATAAGATAACAAAAGGCAAAAGCAATGATCCACCTATATAGTTTTTCATTTTTTTTTTTTTTTTTTTAAGTATTGGTAGAGAGAATTCAAATTTAAATATATTGTTCAAGTTGGTATATATATATTTACCGCTAGATTATATTTAAATGTATCATATAGTGTATAGCAACGTATAATTTATTTTTTCTTCATAATTTAGCTCTTGTAAGTTGTGGCTATTCTTTTTAGATTCTCCTTTTCAAAATCATCATTATTTAAATAAAAAATAATTAACTTAATTATAATGATTGATATACCCTTAATTATTATTTCCATTAAATTTCACACTATATTTATATCCACCCAACAAAAGTCCAGGTAAAAGGCCTTTCCAATTACAACAGTGAGAGACTTTCCCTTTGCTCTTCAACTTCGGCAAGCTCCCACCATTAAGAAATTTGTCCAGTAAGATAGAGCATTGTAACTGATGTCACCCATCACATACACAAGCATGCAAATGTTAAGAAAGGCATACCCCCAGGCAACTCGCCCATCCCTAACATTCTCTCTCCACTCATATGACTCATCAACTACAAATGATTAAGTACACGATTCTCACCGCTAGACTACTGGCCATAAACCTGTCCCCATCACATCATAGACAGAACAGACCTCTCCGTCCTAGGGATCTCGACCACTTACTCACAAATGCTCATGCAAATATAAGGAAAAACTTTGCCTCAGAGACAGGTAGATTGAACTTTATACTCTCTCATCTCATTTCTCTCACTAAAAAGGATTCATGCTATGGAGAATGGAAATCTCCTTCTCTCCAGCTAACATTCCATTTCAGAACTAATTTAAGTATTGGAGGGTTTTTGCTAGGTACAAGACCTGGCCCCCTTTGACTCCATTTGTTTATCTTGCAGGCCTATTAATTCTAGTTTACACGAAAAAGTCCAGTTCACATTCATCTTCCTTAATTTGAGATCCATCGTGATAGAATTAAATTCAAGATTTACATTGTGAGATTATAATATATATATTTAAAAAAAAAAAAAAAAAAAAAAAAACCTAAAATCAAATGCAGATACCTCGATGGGGACCAGATACTTGCACATGTTGATAAAGTGAAGATAGTTATTGTAATTCCCCTTTTGAAGGGGAAATTAGAGAAGTTGCCCTGTGATGTGGTAAAATGTGTTTGGATAAGCCCGCATTGATGAAAGGTTGTTGAACGAGTAGTTGCAAGTTGCATTCATCCGAATTTGCCCACTTCATCGCCCACTCCCCACTAATTATCTATTCGTATATTCCCTCAAATTAATTATTAAAATTTAGCTTAGCTTTTATTAACTTAAATTTGATGATCGGAGTCATATCATGATTGAAGATTTTAGGTGTTAAAAAGTTATAAAGTGGTCTATATTAATTAAGAGAGACTTGAGCATATTGTAGCGGTAGAAAATAAAAAAAATGAAAAAAAAAAAAAAACTAGAGGCTATTTTTGGTATAGAGTGAAAAAAGATAGAAATAGATGGTGAAATTTTATAAACAGACATTATATTTTCATTTTCTTTCATTTACATTATACATAGTTAGGAGTTTAATGAAAAGGAAATAAGAGAAAAGGAAGAGAATAAAGGAAAAAAATATCACATATGTTGTTCGATATTTTAATTTTTTAAAAAGAAGAATTATCTTCTTTAGAAGTTGAAATTTATTACATTCTGAATTATAATGTAAACAATTTCAACTCCTTAATAACGAAATATTTTTACCTTTATAACTCTAATATACAATAAATTAAATATTTTTCTAATCCCATTTCATTCCTTCCCTTCCTTTCCCTTCTTTTTCATATCTTATTTCCATACATAGTATTATAATATCTCTAAAGTGGTGTTTGATAACACCATTCAACACTTAAAATTATAATTTTTAGTACTTAATTTATTTTAAACTGTTTGATAAAATATATTTTAAAAGTCTTAATTAAGTCAAAAATCACTTATAATGGTAAGTTAAAATTTTTAATTTATATTAAATATAATAAGTAATTAAATTTTTAAATAACTTTATATTTAAAAATTATATTACTTATATTATTCGGTACTTAAAATTCAATACTTAAATTTTTAATACTTAATTTTCAATTTTATTAAATACCACCTAATTCATAGTAGTACTATAAACTAGATTCGTTTCCTTTTTTATTTTATGTTTCCTCTATCAAACATAATGCAATGAGGAAATGATAAGCATTAGCGACTCTACTTTCTAAGAAGTTAACTCTAAACTAGATGATAACATAAAGGAAATAAAACATTTGATTGATTCTACCTCCGTTTATATATGATTTACAATAAAATCTTCAATAGTAATTAATATATTTAGCGGATTGAAAAATTATTAAATATTATTTCATGAAAAATATTAAATATTACTCTCTCCGTTTCACAATAATAGTCGTTTTAAAAAGAATTTTTTGTTTCAAATTATTTGTCGTTTTAGAAGTTCAATGCAGCATTTATTAGTTTTTTTCCAACTTTACTCTCATCCCCAACTCCAATATCTCATATGCTTTTTCTTATTTGCTGAGAGAAAAATAAGAATATATTTGTCTATTTTAATAAAAATTAAAGTTATTTAATAATTTTTTTAATATGTGTGCATCCTTCTAAAACGATTATTATTTTGAAACGTAGGGAATAATTTATTAAATTTATGAAAATTGAAAACTATAAAATAATTATGATATACCAATATATTTCCTTTAAATGATGTTAAAAAAACATATTTCCTTTAAATATAGAAAAATTGTAATTTTACCCTATATTATATTAAAATAATTATAGTAAAAATATAAATATTCATATTCATATTCATATTCATATCATTATAAGTATAAAATATAAAATATTCACATATTAATAAAGTAATATATTCATGTGCATCTAAACAAACTATTTAGACAAAAAGAAAAACGTATATTCTAAAAAATCAGTAAATCACAAGCTAAACACTCTTTGTCAATAAGTGAGCATATGATTATGTACTCACAACTCTACTGCACCATTGATGTGCCAATACCCAAGAGGAAATCTTATTGGCAGCCATAAATATCTCATTTAATAATTAATACTTATAAAGGATTTTCACCAAAATTTATTAATTATTCTTTGG
>CATKHJ010589495.1:0-23452 GCA_949750685.1 Vernicia montana | reverse complement strand
ATGAATAGTATGTTTTGAATATGGGAGCTAATAATGTTAGCATATGATAATACAAAAAATTGAGAAAAAATTTATTAAAAAAATAAGAAAATAATGAAAAATATCATAAATACTTCTCTTCCATCATATGTTGATTACTTTGCTAAAAAAAAAAGAGAAAATACTTAAACATTATTAAAGCATTGAATCGTCACATTACACCAATAATAAAATCATATTATCTAATTAACAATGCAATTTAATAAACAATATAAAGATCATATCCAAATACAATAATGATGGGCTTTGGAATAAGCTCATTAGCATAATACACATATTACTTTTTTTTTTTTTTTTTTTTAATCAATAATACACATATTACATTAAATTAGTAGCTGCATGTTGCTCTTCAAATATCCTTTTAATCCCTTTTTTTTTCTCCCCCCAATTGGCTCCTTTTACTTGCCATTATTTCTGCATCTAGTGATACGATTGCAGCCTCTTTCAAATGGATTGGCTTGTTGTTCTGTTTTGCATTTCATCCTATTTTTACCACAGTAGACACGATCACCATTATACATGGCTCCATAACTTATAACACTTCCTTCTTCCTCAAGAGAAGGTGCATTTGCAAATTCTCCATAGCTAGAAGCGGGTGCTAATTCATCTTCTGCATAGTTTGGAATGGGTGCTTCTGCTTCTTCTCCAAAGCTTTTATAAGGTTGGTGAAACCTAAATGCCTCTATTTCTCTTGCCAAATTTGTGCTAATCACAAGCATGCAAAAACAAGAAATGATAAATCCTTTGGCAATAGTCATAATTGTTAACCTAAGAAGAGCAACACACAACTACTAACAAATATTTATGCTCTTATTGTATTTGGGGATGAGAAAAGAAAGTAGGACTTTCATTGTATATATATTGAGATATTTGCTATAATTAGCTACTAATTTTTCTCAATTTGATCCTATAATTTAGTTTTTTTTAAACTGGATGTGTAGTTACGTTGTTATTGCTCTTTATATTTTTTGATACCAGAAAGTCAGTTAACAATTAATTATAAATACGTGTTAATATTATAAATTATTAGTAAAGAAACATATCAAAATTAAGCTTTCTATAACGATCAATTTAGTTAGCAAAAAAATATGTCAAAATTGAAATTTCTATAACAATTAATTTAATTAGCAAGTAAATTAACTTATCTCCTTATTGATATAGTTTAATTATTGGAATCATATTATAAATAATAATAAATAAAAAAATTATCATTTATTAGTCCCTTAGTTGTGCTCCTAATATCCTTTTACTATATATGAAAGATATATTTAATAAGATGCTCAAAATTTAGCCCCTGCTTAAAAAGAATTTCTATTTATTAATATAACTATAATTTTCTACTTTTATTCTACAAGTATCCTTTATCTACTCCTAAAATTTTGAAAAAACTTATCCAAAATGATTATTATAACACTATTTGTGTAATACACTTATATATACACCTTCATTATTAGATTTATTTATGGGCCGAGTTTGACCAGATTCAGGTTGGATTTAGAGTGATTGATAGTAAGATGTGAGCTTAATCAAATTCGGTTCGGCCTAGCTATTTAAATTTGATCATATGAACAAAATTCACATAGATTTTTATCTATATGACCAAGGCCCGCACAAATCCGCCCAAATTTATTTTTTCTCTCAAATAAAAATAAAACAATAATTATAGATTATATTAAAAATAAATTATTTTATATTCAGAATTATTAATTATATATTGAGATATTTAATTTTATTATATGTAAATGTAATATTTAGAAATAATAAATATAAATATTATACTATATTATATAATAATTCAGGTCAAATCGGGCCGAGCCAATCAATTTAAAAAATAGACTTCTCCCTTTATTCAAGATCTGAACATTAAGTTTTATTTTTTTATCCAAACCCTTTATTTTTCGGACGGACCTTTGAGCTTGGGCGGATAGCTTGGCCTTTGAACCAATGTTTTAAAAATCATACCAGTGATCGAACTGATCAGATCATCGATTTTTTATCCGACCGATTTGGTTCGCCGGTCCGATCAGCTATTTTTTTTATTATTTTTTTTACTTCTATTTTTATTTTTTTTATGCCAAAACGGCGTCGCATTGAAAGATTCGATTTTTTACCTGACTGGACTAGACCAATGATCAATTCCCAATTGAACTGATCCAACTGGTCGGTCCAGTCCGATTTTTAAAACACTGCTTTGAACAACTTTAACCTTCATGTCCATATTTGTAACTATTATCAATTTACACAAATACCATTATTTACCATATAACCCAACAAAATAATAAACAAGCAACATTTAACCATTATTAAAATATTGTAAGATAAAATTATTCTTCACTATTGTTCTTAAATTTTAGAGCAAATAACTATTTGGTTAAAAGCAAATTAAATTATATTGATTATAGATATATTTAATTAACAAGATAGCTACCAAAACTTTTTTTTTTTCACATTGTTAATATTTAAAAAGAAAAATACATATTTACGCAATTTCATTTTTTTTTATTTTACTATTATTATTATTATTTTGAGAATGTACAATTTCAATTTTGATATGTTGTTTTGTCATCCTAGTTAGAGTATAGCTATTGGCCTAACCACATATTCCGATTTGAACAAACCATGAAATTAGACTATAAACTTCCTACTATTTTCATAAATAAACATTTAAAATTAATTATTTTTTTTTAATTTAAGGGGGCAAGATTGATATTGGTGATTTTCAATCTAAATAATTTCACCTTTACTTTTAACAAATATCTTAGAAAATTAAAAAGAATCCTCTCAAGTATAAGGCATACGCTAACAATAACACTACCTTTTTTTTTTTTTGCCAAGAAAAACATATAATAAAATTTTGGAATATTAAACCTAATATTAATTTATAATGAGTATAAATTAAAACATAAAACATTGCTAAGCATAGTATAGTATAGTACAATATTACAATTCTCTCACATGTAAATATTTATTACTATTATTTTTAAATACATATATAATAATATTATTAAATTTCTATTAGATAAAATAAATAAATAAATAAATCGTTTCAATTCGAGCCCAACTCATATCAGATTTTTTTTTTTAAGTCCGAACTCATATCAATTAATAATTTTCATTTGTGAGTTTACTTTAAGAAAGGAAATTCAAATTTAAGACATTTTTCAAATGGAAGGCGATATTAGTACTCCCAAAAAGTCTTTTGACACTCCTACTATTATTTTTATCTCTGTAATTGACTATAATGTTCTCTTATCCTTCTTATGTATATTTTTAGAAAATTTCTAAAAAAAATTTAGTATTTCATAATAAATTTGTATTGATCTTATGAATCATTTTTAACTTTTTAAAATTAGAAGATTTTTAATTAATTTCCTTATTATTTAAATTTTTTTAATATATTAAACTCTTTCAAACACAAATATATTATGTTGTATGAATTTTATTATTTTTATATATTATAAAAAAAATAAAAAATAATATTTTTAATTAAGGAAAAAAACCGTTATAGAAAGATAGCAAATAATTTAAAAGATATGTCCTCAAATTAAAAAAAAAAAAAAAAAAAAAAACTACACTATTTTTTTTTTATAAGCTAAATAATAAAATTTAAAAGTAACAAATACCAATCAATATATTTTAAAATTTTATTCATAAATATTTTTGTAAATATTTATATATAATATCACCATTTTTTTTAAGTTAGAAGGAAATTGTGTTAAAAAAAATATCACCGCTATTTACCATTAATATTATTTTGATTAAATATTTAAAAATAATTTTTTTTTCCAAAAGTATAGTGTTGAAATAAAAAAAATTTGTGTCTAGAAAAATTAAAATGTATTAAAAAAAAGATTTTTCCTTCTTCTTTGTAGGAATTAATAAAAAAATAAATATGAAAATTAATAAATAGTATTCTACTTTTAAAATTTTGAAAGTGATTTATGAAAATAAATAAATATGAAGTGCTAATTTATTTTTGAGAAATTTTCTTAAAGTATACATAATAAGGATAAAAAAATATTATAGTCAATTATAGAGATAAAAATAATAGTAAAAATGTCATAAACATTTCGAAGAGTGTCAATATCGCCTCTCTTTTTAAATTGAAATATATAATAAATATCAAAAAATTAAATTCAAGAGTGCATAAATAATTAAATTGCACTTATATTGTCTAACCTTTTTCATAATTACATTCTTAAAAAATATATTTTCAATACTAGAAATTTTATTATATTTTCATATTTACTTTATATGTATAGTTTTTAAATATAAAATCAATATGTTATAGTTTCATGCATTTTCACTTTAGTATATGAAATTCTGTATTATTTTTTTTTATAAAAAAATTAATATTTTATTTCGTTTGTAATTTGGGATTGGACGACTTAATAAAATTTTAGGTAGAAATGAAAATGCACAAATCACATAATATTTTTTTAATATATATTTTTTAAAAAAAAAAGTAATATATGATATGTTAATGTAGAGGTGGCAAATAACATTTTCCAAAAATAAAAAGAGTGGACCGTCCTAATTAAATTAAATTAAATTGCATCCTAAGCCAAATATTTTGTAATATGTATAAAAGCCTTTGAAACAAAACAAAACAGAGAAAGAAACGTATTCCCAATTCTCCTTCGTGTCTTTGTTTATTCATAGCACTTAACACAGAAACAGGGCATTCATCACTTCTCAGATCTTCCTTTCCAACACAACACAAATTTTGCAAACGCTATTTCTCAAACCTCTACCCTCTATACATATATACAACAAAGCTTTGCATAGAGAGTTTAATTGAATTGCCCTCTCCCAAAAAACAGAGAAGATAGAGAAAAAAGCTGATGGGTTACAAAAACAGAGCAGAAGCTGAAACAGAGACTTGTTTAAGCGAGGCTTTGTTGTTTGCTACCATGTGTATAATTGGACTCCCTGTTGATGTTCATGTCAGAGATGGCTCTGTCTATTCTGGAATCTTCCACACTGCCTCTGTTGACAAAGACTATGGTACGTGTCTTTTTTTTTTATTATTTGTTTTAATGTTATGGTTATGAATCTGTTGAATTGATTTTGTGGGTTGTATTTTTTTGGATCAAATTTGTATTGGGTTTTGATTTTTATGAGAAATTGTATCTGGGTTTTTAATGTTCTTGAGAAATTAGATAGTATTGTTTAGTGTTGATGGGATCAAGATTGAATTTTGATCTGGGTTTATGCCAATAATGTACAATTTTTTATTAAAGCAATCGAGAGTTTGGCTGTTCTGTATTCTACTTGTCCCCTTCAGCAAGGAAGAACAATGAAACAAAAACATGGCTTGAAATGGGGGGATTTTTGAAATTTTTAGTAATTTTATGGAGTTGAGTTATGTTATTTTATGTAGGTATTGTGTTGAAGGAAGCAAAATTGACTAAGAAGGGGAAATATGATGCAAATGTAGCTAATGGGAGTGTGATAGAAACACTTGTAATTCTTTCAGGTGATCTTGTTCAAGTTGTTGCTAAGGTAAGCCACTTCTTCCATTTTAAATCCATCGTTTTTTGTAATGTGGATGCAACATTGAACAATCTACTTGATATGCGTGGGGATTTTTTACAGGGAGTTCTATTCCCAGCTGGTGGTGTCATGGGAAATGCAGCTAGTGATGATGTAGAAGCTTCTGTAGCCAATGTTTCCTCTTCTGAGATTGTAGTGAGTGAGGCAAAGGAATCTAATAGGTCCGTGGACAAAAAGAAAATTATTGAAAACAGGTATTGCCTCTGTTGGATTTGGATTGTGGATCACAATTGTTCAAATTTGTTTGCTAATACTAATGATTTAAAGTTATGAATTAGATTACTTTCTTCCTCTTTTTTGCATTGTTTTCAAAATTAGCTATTAGATGCATGTGTAGAAACTTTCTTCTTTTGTATACCTTTCTTATGATAAAGATTGATTTAAATTGTGTACTTGTGAAAGTACTTCGAAAATTTAGATGCAATAATTCATGGAATTTTTCACTGTAGGTATGATTACATCAGAATTTATGACCATATAATACTGATTTTTTTATGTCCATACAACCCCTTCCTTATGGATATATTTAAATAGCTTTCACCTAAGTTTTTTTCATGAATTTGAAGCCAAATATGGGCATTCATATTATTTTGAAATTCATGCATAACACTGGCTTGCTCTTTCATATAGAATGTTCAGTATCTAAAGTTATAGTAACAGTTCGCTATATTTAATGGAACTATGTACTCACTGTACTTATTGAAGTAGGATTTCAACCAAAAGCAAGAATAATTCTGCTGATAATTTCATGCCAACAAAAGCCGGGAAGGAGTATGAAGGGAGAAAATTTTCAATAAATCATACAAGAACTGCCACAGAAGATGAACATGGAAAGAGAAATGGGCTAAATATTTTAAAGGTAAGGTTTATTCTCATCTATTATAGATTTACTTTTTTAGGTCTAATAGGGAAAGAGTTTCTAGAATCACGTACTCATATTCAGTAATAGTTTCTGTAAATATCAGAAGATGTCACGAGTATCTCGGTCATAATCTGCTGAATTGGCTACTTACCATATTGAGTGCCAAAGTTGTTTTTTAAGATTATTGGGCTTGTTCAAAAGCTTCCTATATTCTGAGATGGATCCAATTAAATGGTTTGGCTGATCTGATGGATTGATGTAGCCTGATGGATCTTCAGTCCTCAGATCTACTGCAGCTTAAATGAGCCTACATGAAAATCTAATTCCTGAAGTGAGGACACACTTTTTAAGAGGTGTGTGTGAGAGAGTGAGATAGAGAAAGATGGCGAGAGAGAGATTCATAACTGTCACTTGTTTCTTTTAAATTTTTTGTTTGATTTATTTTTACTCAATGCAGAGTGTAGAAGCTTTGGATGCCTCAGTTATTGGAAGGTACAATTTACTTAGCTTTTCCAAGTTTTAATCTAATATTTGATGATTGTACTGGTGGCCACATTTAACTTTGGTTCTTAGCATTCTATGCCTTGGCACTGCATTACAGGAGCATGCAGGTTATGGCGTGAATTTTCTGCGCAATTTTTCAATATTACTAATTATTGACATTCCTTTTTCAATGTAGACTTATAGATATCTATGTTAAGTGATGACTTGATTTTAAATAATTACCTTACAATTACTTCCTCATTTAAATTCTTTCTAATTTCAGATTCCTATCAATTATTTTTCTGACAGACAGATTGGAGATGATGGATCACAAGCAGAGCAGGATCATCACAAACAGAAGTTTGAACTTCAAAGGGAAAAGAGTGTATGTCATGACTGCCATAAGTTATTTCCTTGTATAGGACGGATTACTAGGATCAGAAAGTGATATTTGTAGATATTTACTTGTTCAATTGTTTTATGCAGGATGATGAAGTTCAAAGCTCAAGTTCTATCTGTAAGTTCAATGCCCAAAGCAGGGTTTGATAATCTGATTCTAGACCAATTAGAAGGCATTCCTTGTTTTCAGTCTTTGATTTGGTGAAATCCATTTGTTAGGCCTCGCTGTTTGCTATGAGCTCTTAAACCAAAGTTTTGTGCTATTGACCCCCTAAACTATTTGATTTCATGCTATTGAGATTTGAGACCTAATTTAATGCCAGTAGCATGTGAATGTGCAGTATTACTGTTACAAAAATAAAGGCCAAAATTTGGCTTCTGATTTTTCTGTGGTATCAGTGAATATATCAATCATCGGTACTCTTATGTATCAGCTTGGTAAAGAATAAAATACCATTGTCCATGGTGTAAAAGTCTTTGTTACATGAACTTGATAATGACAATCAACAACCGTTATGTTATGGGATTTCATACAAAGTATTTTGTGGTGTTGAAAACTTAGAAATTCTATAAGGTGCTTGCTGTATCAGATGATCTATGATTGTTTTAACATTACATATCATATGACAAGATGCATTAAATCACTATTTGCCACTTGAGTCGCAAAATTTTATGATCACATGATGACTGTCCAATAAGATTATCTCTCTGGTTTTTGTGATGTATTAATGAAGTTCCCAGTTTGCAGTCTGAATATGTTTTTGTTCATTCTGGTTCTATCCTGTTTTAATAGTTTAGTACTCTACATTGCAGCTGGTTCGTGCCTTTCAGAAGCAAAGGCTATCGAGGAAGGGCAAATGATTGTTAAACTGTTACCTAATGGAGTATCTCATGATCCAACTCCTGCACTTATTAAACCAGACAATCATTGCTGTGGAAGGTCTTCTTCTGCAGGCACCTCTTCTCCAACTGCTGTTAGTTCAAGTATTTCAACTGCTTCCAATCCACTGATTGAGGTGACCTTAGATTCGCGTTCCAGTTCATTAGCTTCTTCAGTTGATGTGGTCTCTCCTCAAAGTTCAGAATCCACTAAAAGCTCTAAGGTAACAATAAAGTCTGATTCCCTTTGTCTCATCTTACCTGCACAGATGATCTAATCATACACCAGCCAGTAGATTTTAATGCTTTATAATTAAAGCATAAAAATGTTTCTTTAACAATTTCCATCAAGTATCTATCCATTGTGAAATATTTTGTGTAATTGTTTTTATGCACGATTGTTGGTGATGCTATAGTTTGTTAGGACTTTTAAGATTTCATAGTATCATTTTCTGCAATCAAGATAAGATATATGTATATATTATATATTTTGATTTTTTTTTCAGGAGTTCAAGCTCAATCCAGGAGCAAAAATTTTCTGTCCATCTTTTGCAACTCCTATTTCAGCCAGTGCAGCATTGCCACCAGTTGCAAGCATGGCTTATGTACCAAGCAACTCTCCCATGGTACCTATCCCCGCTGCTGCTTCTCAGCCAGAAGTTGGGATCAGCCCTTTTGTTCCTCGACCATCTGTCCCTGCTAAGTTTGCTCCATACACTAACTTGACAGCTGTAAATGGTGGTAGTGGTCCTCAATTTTCACAACCTGTAAGTATAAGTGAACTTGTTGGTTCTTATATATTGAGTATTCTATGGCATTAATTCAGACTCTGCTTTTATGGCCTTTTCTGAACACACTACTTGTCCAAACGCCAACTCTTTTATATCTCTTCTCTGGCATTTATTTTTACAATACTGTATCTTCCAGAAGATCTTCCCCACCACCCCTTTTCTCTTCTTCTCTATCTTTTGCCCTGTGGAGGACCTCACTTCACCATAGTTCTCATTTATTACCCAGAGTTACCTTTTCCAAGGTTAGTTCTAGGACATTGAACTAAATTGAATTAGTCAAATTTACGCCATGAGTTCAGAGAAGACTACGATTCTCAGAATTCGGGAACTTGCTTGGATACACTAGAAATGTGTCAAAGGCTGTTGATAAGTTTGTCTTTTGCTTACCAGATTAGCAGTATTTGCAAGGATGAGCGCTTGAAGCAATTTTATTAATCTAAGAAATTGATTTTTTCCTTGAGTTGCTTAGATTTATCTAGTAGGGCAGATGTGGTCCCACATGCTATGCCAAGTATCATGACAAATGTTGAAGGGATAGGCGGAGTCAAAATATTTTCTTTTTGAAGTATTTTTGTGCCAGTTGTAGCTCTAATAGATTCCCCTTTTGTTAACAGAGTGTTGGGCACATGGGAAACAGAACACAGCCACTTAGGTATGCTGGTCAATATCATGCTGTTCAGGCTGCCCCAGCATACGTGCCTCCAAATTCTCAAGCTGTAAGTAAATGAGGAAAATATCCTAGGATATTCTTTTTGCAGTTAGTTCCTGTTTTCTATTTCTGTAGCAGGAGACTTTTGGCTTTATTTACTGCTTAACTGATATTTTATGTGGTACTAATTTGCTTTCTGTTTTCCATAGGTTATGGTTGGACGACTTGGGCAGCTTGTCTATGTGCAGCCAGTTCCTCATGTAAGCTATATTATCTGCAACATAATATGATTAAAGCACTCTGATGTTTGGCAGTTTCCTCAATTACATAAGACCTTTAGTTGCTGTTTCATGGACATAGTAACTAGCATAATTGTAAAGCAGTATTTCTTGTGCACATGTTGATTTGATTTATTATAGCAGTTTTTTTTTTAATGGTACTTTTCTAATCTAGTGTTTGGTCTCCTTACCTCAGAAAAAAATGTTAGGCCTCCTTCATTAGGGTCTATCTCACTGTTGTGCTTCTATCTATTAAATAAATATGAAAACATCATAACTGCTTTATCATAGAATCAATGTAGGTCATATGCATCATTGATATCAGGGTTAGTCAGCTGCAGTTTTTAATATTAAAATGAAATATCATTGTGAAGAAATAGTTAATCTGTCATGTCTGTTAACAAACTTGGAATATGTGCAAGTCTTAAAGGAAAATTAATTTGAAGTTCATTTGTTGATTTTCTCATGCTGAGTTCCTATCTTTTGTATTATTTTATGTTTATCTTCTTCTGGAGGCATTTCTAATATCTTTTAGCTATTTCTTATTTTATTTTATTCTATTTTTTTGTTTGGGTTCTTATCCTAGAATATTTCCATGTAATTCTCTGAGTATTTATTTGTCTTTTGTTTCATATGGAAGGATTTGGTTCAGAGTACAGCAACTATCTCACCTTTATCTGCACGTCCTCTGTTGACTTCGCATCAGGTCCAGTATCCTAAGCACCAAGGTATAAAATGGGTTTTCATGTTTCCTGATCAACATTTTGTATGGATTAGAAGGTTCACAGGTTTCCATGGCTTATCATCTCACTAGATGCCATGGATGAGGCTGCACATATAGATGACCTTAGTTTTTGTTAATGTACCTAGTTGTGCAGCTGAAAAGATGCATGAATGCTTCATAAAATTGTAAACAGAAGGTAAAAATTCCACAGAAGGTAAAAATTCCAACTTGTGGCAATGCAAGTGTGCATGGCGTTAATGTGTAAAGCAACTGTTTCAAAGATATCCCTATATCTTTCAATTTCACAAATGGAGCACTTTCAAATTTAACATAATAACTTGAACATAGGAAATTTTGGTATGTTCTGGCATGAGCTTGTTTTTCAATTTTTCACACTGATCTAGCTACACCTCTCAAGAGAAGGGGAAAGAGGAAAAATAAAAAAAAAGACATGAGCTTTACTTGCTGGTGCACATAACGTGAATATGACGTTAGAATGATCTGACTTTTGAGAACAAGAAAAAAAGCTTCTTGAAGGGTGGTATCAGCATTAGTTTATCATGCATTACATGTAATGAGTCCAATGATAGGCCAATTTTACTTGAGGCTGTGTCTAGGCAGTGGGCACAAAGCTGAATGTTTTATTATGCATGCATGCTCAAGAAAGCTAACACATCTTCATCCTAGGGGAAAATATAAATATCAGGCCCGATGACTATCTAATTTTCTTTCCTATGTCAGAATTTGATTGTCTTGCTGATGTATGAATTGGTTCCATTATTTTATGTATCCTATGCTTGTATAGATACAGAATTTTGTATATTTTCTTGGCATTACTTGCTCTTATGTGCTTAAGATTATTATGTCGATCTTGCATTTCTTTTCATTTCTGTACCTTAGACATAATTTTCTTGCTGGTTGAATTGGTTCCTTGGATTGCAGGAAGTGCAGCAGGCCAGGCCATGCAACTGTGCGCGCCCCCACCTTTTGTTGCTGGTGGCCAGCAACCATTTGCAATGCCAAGCCACATTCCTCTTTTGCAGCCTCCAATTCCAGCTAATCGCCCCATTCCAGTTCCGGGATCTAATGCTCTCTTCGGTGCCAAGTTTCCATGAATATATTCCATCTCTATTATAATTTCATGATTCTTTTTCATGAATGATAAAGATTTTGGGCCATAGGTTTTTTTGAAACACATCTTGGTATAGAGGTACTACATTTTTATCCCTCAAATATGGGGTTAAAGCTCTCTCTATCTGGGATGTTGATGTAAGAACTGATCTAAGAATCGTATTCTGGGAAAATTCGTAAGGTTCCTCCATAGAAAAGGAAGTTGCGTTGTTGAAATTAGAGCCAGGAAGAATTGAAATGTACAATATATTGAAACAGAAGGACAACAGCCACAATGTTTTGATACAGAAGGTCATTTGGAAAATTAATTTCATCTTGCCATCCCATTTCTTGTGCTTGCTTGTTAAGATTTCAGAAAACACTCTTTCCCCTCTCAAAACCCTAGAATTACCACGTTTTGTTTCTGAAAGCTGCTGGGCTTCTGGTACTTATTACATCACTCAAGCAGGTAGGAGTTAAAACTTTTGCTTTTTCCTCTCCTTCCCTTGTAAGAAAGACACCAAAAGGAAGGGGAAAAGAAAAGCCATGAAAGAAGCTTCTCAAATATTTGATAGATGATTATTAAGCAGGAAAGTAAAAGCGAGGGAATGCCATCTATTAGAGTTGGAATGGACTTCTCAGCTTGCCTGAAAGAACCAAATGGCAAAACAAGGCTGCTCGTTTGGTTCATAGAATAGCACAAAATATGATAATTCCAAATTAAATATGAAATAACTATTCTATGTAATAACAAATATATAATCTCAAATTTTGATTGAAATTTTAAATATATAATAATTTATAATATTTCGTAAATATTTTATGAACTTATGAAATAAATTTTATAAAAAACAAAGCTACTTCATTTCCATTCCCCAAATCAAATGAGCCCTGAATGTCCTAGTTTGAGACAATCATGCACGTTTCGTACCTATAGGCTCCTGGGTTAACCTGTCAAATGAGGTGAGTTCAAGACATCTCCCACATATGGAAAAACATTGCACTTCCAAATCTTTTACCAATGCAGTCTTCCCCTTTATCGTGCAAAAATCAAATTTTTATATCACCGGTAGTGTGAAAATAAATAACCAAACACCTCATGTTTTTCTCTTTTTCTAACATTGGATCATAAACCCAGAGAAACAGCTCAGATAACCTGAACAGAATATAAGGGCTGTATAAAATATGTAAGTAGCTAAACTTCAAACTGTCACATAACTTACAATTTCCTAAATGATAACAGGCAGCTAGTTTTTTTAAATCTAACTGTGACCTGAACAGCATTCACGTCTAAGAGAAAACATTTGGTGTGTAAGGTTTAAACATAGATTTTGTTTGGCCTTTACCTATTCTAAGATAACAAGATTTCTACATAATTGTCCAATTGCTGCAAATTGTTCATGAACAAGTTAGGTAGTAAACAGCTGGCATAATACCAGTCCCCAAGGAAACATTTATTCCTTCAGATCTGCAGTTGCATCCTGCACTGGAGTTGCCAGGTTTTCAGTAATGTTTTCCTGCAAAACCTTCTTAAGTGATGAATGTCAGTTTACAAGCCATTTCACGTAATAACTGATTTAACATTAATTGCATTCTAGTTGAACACTGATTACCTGCAACAGCTCAGTCATTTTGTCAGTTCTATCATTGTCCAATGGTCCTGACACAACTGCAGGGTGATTATGCAGAACTGGCTGTACAGATTGCAAGGGCTCAACAGAAAGTGGCTGATCTGCATCATTGGCACCATCTTCTGCAGCAAGGCTAGAATCTTTAGCAGACATAACAGCTGAGCTGGTATTAGTCTCTGTTGACGGTGATGGGACTTGAGATCTCTTGATGACTTCAGTTAACAGTTTCTCAAATTTCATTGATTTGGCTTCAGTCTTTTGCAGTGCCTCTGCTGAATTTTGATTAACACCAGCTTCATTCTGTATGCCTGAAGGCATTACCTGGTGGTTGTTTTGAGACTGAAAGTGAAGCAGCTGGGTTTCAACTGCCCGCACTTGGTTTGTGGGTGTCAATCCATTTGATGGATGAGCAGCATCTAGCACCTGTTTGCCTTTAGAGGCAACTGCAAGGATAGGCTGGGTTGCAATGGAAGACAGCTCACCAGCAGTCCCATTTGCCAACTCAACAGGCTGGAGTACTACAGGCACCACATGACCTCTTGAGATCCCAGGAGAAGAAATTGGACTTGATATTAAAGGCACCTGTCTACCTTTGGAGATTACTGGATTAGCAGCTCGAGCTGCATGAGCAGTTCCATTTCTCTCCCTAGACCGATTATGGCTATAGACCTGAGCATAGGTTTCTCTTGGGAGGGGAATCTCATTTCTTCTAATCATTTGAACACCTGGGGCAACATCATTGTCTGTGGAAACAGGAACATAATGTCCAGGCTTAAAAACAACACCCCGCAAAGTGGTTTCTGAGTTACCAACCCTGACGGTGAGCAAATATCCAGCATCAAATGCTGCCTCAATGACTCCATGAACTACCTGACCCACCATAACATCACTGTCATCGTTAACTGGAACTTCTTGACGGGGCTGATTTCCATTTACCCCGAGAAATCCAGGTGGAACACGAGAGCTGCCCCCATGATTTGGATTCTGAGCCCTTGGAGCATGAACATCCCTCCCATGATCAGGATCCGGTCTTGGATACTTGCGTGGACGACCACGCTTGCGTTTCACAGGGACAATTGCTGATGCATCAGGATTATTCCCTTGGTTTGCTTCATTCATGTTCAGTATTTATTAAATAATCTTTTCTTCCTTCCACAGAAGCTATTCTATGGTTTCTCCTCCCTGCAGTGAAAAGTGCTGTTAATCTTGAATTTATAGAAGCAAATTGTACTACTACGAACCATGAAAATCTGAGGAACATGGAAAGTGTAGATACTCGTGCTTTCAACAATAAACTTTAGCAAAAAATGGCCACCGAACCTGCATATAAAATACATGGTGGCAGATGCAAAACACAATGAATGGTGCCAACTTGACGTCATATAAACTTAATTACATAGACACTTTTCGACACACCATCTACAAATAACATCAACAGTTCCTCTCAACAGCGCTCAGGCATTCTAAGAATTTTTAAGGCGTTCAACTTCATACTAGATCTTGCCACTTTAGGCCATTTAACTTCGTACTAGATTCTACTACTTTAGGTCCTCAGTCAAAGAATATGTGCAAAATCTTTTACGAAAAAATGCATGAATGAATTTGTCAAACTTAACCAAACTGGCTTCTGAAAAAAGGCCAAAATACAATGATATCCCATGATCGAAGACATAAATATTTCTGATACAAGGGTTTAATATGAACCTAACAATCCTTTGCAATTAAGTAAAAGGTTCAAACAAAAGAATCATAGCGCAAAAAATCACTACACCACTTCAAAGGTCATGAAAAGTAACTTGTATATAATAATGTGAAATAACATGATTCAATATTTACAGATAATCATTAATATTCTAGTCAATTTTATCTTTTCTAATCCTTTTGTGAAGGATAGTTTTCTACATATTTTTGGCTCTTGTTTTATATCAGTTTTTGAAATGCTAGCAAACTTCAAAATCAATATGACCATATGTTTTAATCTTTCCCTAGCATATGAGATTTTGTTTTTATTAGCTTGTAAATTGGTTCAACTGGAAAAATTAGCAACTCAACCAAGTTCAAAAAGGCCAACCAATTTGCTTGGTTAGCACTCCAATGCAAACCCATCGTCCAAACTTCTAAAATATTTTTATTAACCTTCCCTTATCATTCCATATAGCCCATTAAACTTAACCCCTCTACATTAGTGAATAAAAAAATTAGCCTTGTATTTCACACTAAGATATCCGATAAGCCTGGAACTATGAAGCTGGTATGCCATCAAATCCTTGCACATTATAAATATATATACTTGTACCAACGCAATTTAGTATAACTATAACGTAAACTTTTCTATGTCTATTTAATACCCAACTACGTATAGCATTGAGTTCTAAAGCAACTTAAGGGCTTCTATCTGTAAGTAACATGCTGAAGCTCTTACTGGTGAAATTGAGTAAAACCATCACTCAAGTAATAATGCTTGCATGGAAGTCAATTAGAGAACTTCATAAATTCTAAAAGTTCCGTATCTTTTCATCTGAACATGAAAATAAGACTTTTCTGCTTAGCAAAGTCCTGAAGTTAGTATTCTTAAGGTACTTACACAAGGTTAAGATGGTCACAGCTATGATAATGAATATGCATATACAAACACGTGTAAATGGGAAGAAAGAGGTGAATAGCCACAACGTGGACGCTGTTGCGATACTCAAATTGCATTACCTGTCACCCGATCAAGGAAAATACAGAAAATCATGAGGCATTTGATCTCAATCAAGTACTTGATTACCACGCTTATGGGTTATAAATAGTAAGGAATATGTTTCACTTGCAAAATTAACCATGCAGTGACTGTTTTCCAAACTACAGTTCAACGTATACAGAGCATATGCTCTCTCAATCGCAAAAAGTTTCCATTTTCACAGCTTCCATATGGATAAAGTGCTTAAAATAGCAATACAATGGCCAGCCAATGCTAACAAAGGACAAATACGAATGCAACTACAGCACCAAAGCAAAGCTAAAATTCTGTATCACAGTTATTATTCCTCCAAATCAAGAATTCTAACAATAGCAAAACAGCTTGAAATGGCATATTACCACAACAATTTCATAAGATTATAAATGTATTTTCAATTTGAAAAGTCATGAACTATAAAAACGAGTAAGAAAAGCTAAAAATTAGAGGAAGTCAAATAAGCATAAATACACAACAAAGAGAGAATAATGATGAGCAAAATACACAACTAAAACCCAATTATAAAGTCTGAGAGAGTAAACAAACTAGACCTTCTATAGTCTTGCAACCATGGCAATGTTAAAAACACCTGAAACAACAAATATATACATAACAGTTAGAAAATTAAAAGGGTACCCATACCGAAAACAAAAAAAGACTCCAACTTTCACATATTTAGTTTAACCAGAACCCTAAAGCCTATGCTTGGTTGCTGAGAAAATAAGCCAGGAAAAGTGTTCAGGAAAAAAAATCAAACTTGGATTAGTAAACTGTTACTCTTTGGAAGTAAAATTTGTTACTTTTATTTAAAAAAAACAAAAAAAATTAAAATTAAAGATTTAAAGGAACAACAACGGCAAAAGTCAGAAAACAGAGTGTGTCACAGAGCAAGCAAAAAGAGAAGCATACCTTTTGAAGAAGAAGAAGAGAAACCCAATAAAATTGAAATTAAATTAAACTTAATTAAAAAGTTGGTTTAAGAAAATAATTTTGAGGAACCTCTCGATTTTATTTTATTTTTTTTCTTTTCAGTGTTGCTCCAAAATAGAAAAAATCTAATTGAAATCTTTTTTTAAATCTAATTGAAATCTTTTTTTTTTTTTTTTTTTTTTTTGCCAGAGACGGAGAAGACGAGGTCCACTGTGGGCCCCTCCTAGTCGTAGTAAGTTGGCTTGACTGTGACATAGAGTTTGAGACAAACCAATAATAAACTGACATGTAATGGGGACAAATTGGCCCCCACTTGTTTTGGAGGAAATTGTCACCAGTCCAAGTAGGTCCCACTAGATTGACAATTAGTACAACAGTGTGTGTGTGTGTGTGTATATATATATATAAATGCTAAAAAATAAAATAAAAATCTTAGAAGGAGCTGGAAATTAGTGGAAGAAAGAAATATATATATATACAAATAATTTTATTTCCTTTAAATTCAAAATTAATATATTTTCTTGTTATAAAGAATTAATATATTTGGAAAGATATTCAAATTTGTTCAAATTAATAAAATTTTATATGGAAATAAATGCATTGTAGATTTGTAGGCTTGTTACTCTCATTATTTTTCTAATTTTTAAAAAATGCGTAATATTTTTCTAAAACTTAAAATATCCCTTTTTTTAAATGAAAAAAAAGTCCTTAATTTGAATCAAATTCTTAACTTGCAATGTTAATATTTTATAAATATAATACAAATATACCATCTCATCACAACCCGAACTAAAAAGCACGTGATCGACATTAAAAAACAGGAAAATATAAGACTTTCGAAACTCATAATAAGTCTGATTAACTATTAAACGATAAAATTATAACATAACAATTATAATTGTCACAAAATAAAAGCTATGAGCCCACCTATTAAATAAAATTTATACAAATGTCATATTTCTGTCACTTATGGCTACAATATCAATTATATCAATATCTTCATCATCAGGTTCTTACTTAACAAAACATCATACTAGATCAAACAACTGACCATACTAGACATAATATAGATAACGAAAATAACAATACAGAGTTCTAAAATTGATAATATATATCAATTTAAAAACAAGTACATAATAAAAATAATATGATAAATAACTTCACTGTCGAATGATGAATGACATGAACAGGTTCTTACTTAACAAAACATCATACTAGATCAAACAACTGATCATACTAAACATAATATAGATAATGAAAATAACAATGCAGAGTTTTAGAATTTATAATACATATCAATTTGAAAATAAGTACATAATAAAAATAATATGATAAAAAACTTCACTGTCGAATGATGAATGACATGAACAACTCAATTAAAATTTTATTCTCATGCTCAACCTATAACCTGGAAAAATAGGAAGACAAGAGTGAGCGTCTCAACTCAGTGAATGATACTAACTAATATATCAACTTAGTGTCCTACAAGCATTCTATATAAAGAAATACTCATGCATTGTGTAAAAAAAACAATCAATCACATAATTATCCAATGATGAGAATTAGTCAATAGGAATCACTCTAAACCTCAATATGGGGAGTTAACCCCCTCTCTTGACTCTCTTATTTTCAAATTACGGGGCCACAGTGAGTCCAGCTCTAACCAGACAACTCTATACTCTATTATCCGTATCTAGGGGCCACGACGAGACCAGCTCAAACTATACTATATTTGTAATATCATCATCATAATCATACATAAATCATCATAACATACTCATAATCATAATTAGAATTATATGTGGTCCTAATGTTATCATAATCTCATCCAAACATCCACATGTAATCAGTAATATAATTCATAATGCAACATTCGCAATTATATACTATGATGTCTTTATGCATTCGTAGTGCATAATTATTTACATATATATAACATACAATAAATGCAATGCATGATAAACAGGAAAAACATATTATAAAGTATCACTCACAAACTTGACAGAAAACTCAACTAACTCACCTATCGGATTGTGATATCTGGCAGCTAGGAGAACGTCTGAAACGCTAATATTGGACAATAAATGAAGTACACTAGGATACAGACAATTCTAATTTTAACCTTTAAAACGATACTTAACGACTATAAAATTATGTGAAAATTTCGGCAGAATATCCCCTATAATTATAACATTACCCCGCTAAAACAAAAGAAATGACCACTTCTAAAAAGCCTGCATGGCTCACAACAATCAACATTTCAATTGTCCCTGTAGGCTTCCATACTTACAAACATCACAATCATTTCAATTCTCCAATCATATATAATTGAAATGGTAAATTACTATTTAGTCTCTAAGGTTCAACCTAATTAAATAACTCGTTCCTGCTTTTTGAGAAACTAACTAATTAGTCTCTCAATTTTGGTTCCGTCAAACTATTTAATCATTCCGTCTAGCTTTTATACTTATTTCAGTTAAATTTATGAAAATTACTAAAATGTTCTTGTATATATATAATAAATATAATTTTAATTTTATTATTTAAAAATAAAATTAATAAAATAAAATAATATTTATATAATATTTATATTTAATATCATCAAATTATAAAATTATTTATTATTATATAATTATAATAAAAAAATATTTATATTTATATTAATAAAATAAAATAATAATTATTTAATTAAATGATTATTATATAATTATTTAATTTTATTAATTTGAATTTTTTTATTTTTTATTTTTACATAATAAAATTATATTTATATTTATTATATTTACAAGGGTATTTTAGTCATTTTTCATAAATTTAATAGAAAAAAGTACAAAAATAGACCGAAAAACTAAATAGTCTGACACAATAAAAACTGAAAGACTAATTAATTAGTTTCTCAAAAAGCAAATACGAGTTAGTTAATTAGGTCAAATCTCATGAATTAAATAATAATTTACCCTAATTAAAATTATAAAATATTATCATTTCCAAAGAAGTAATCAACTCAATCATATCTATATATACATATAAGGAATATTATGATTATTAATATAATTAAAACATTATATAAAATTAATTTACTGAAAAATAATTTTTATTGGAAAGGTAATAACTAAATATTTTTTAAAAAATTATATATATATATATACATAAAATCCTTTAAATAATTTATTATACAAATAACTTATTTATTAATAAAACTAACTTAGTTTTTAAACCTTTTAATATCAATTTAATTTATTTAAAATTTTTTACTTGAATTTAACAATATAAAACTCGTACAGTTTACTTTAATAATATAAATATAATTCATATACATATATATATTTACATTAAAATATATATATATAAACAACTTATTTTGATATTTAATTAAAGCAATATAAACTTATAAATCATTAATTTCATGTACTCAAAATAATTTTATAAAATTTATTTTATTTAAATCTAACTTACAAATCATCAATTATATAATTAAAATAAAATTATCAATAACATCAATTAATCTCAAACAACTTCATAAAATCTCATAATCAATTTTTAATTTTTAAATTAAACCTAAAAACATATAAATACAAACAATGTACTCATTTTTTAGATATTTAAAATACCAAAATAAATCGATAGAAAATCGTTTTAGACTTACTAGAGTCGAATGCTCGCAAACTAATTTCAGAATCGCGATGTATGAGTGAAATGCCGTCCACTGTAATTTCTAGATCACCGGCGACACGTGGAGTCCACTCGTCAATGACCAGCTGGCGACGCGCCACCACCGACGGTGGTAGATGGAGGCGAAAACATACCAATTTGCTCATCTTGACGCCAGGAACTCAAAAATGTCCTTCACTCACTGCCACTCTCCACCATTTGGCCAGAAAATGGCAAAAAAGTTTCGGTGTCCAATTTCTTGATATGCATTTCAGACGAGTTTTATGGGGCAAAATAGGTACCAATGAAAAGCCGTCACCAAAAAAAGAAGAATGGAACCAGTTTCACCGGAATCGGCGTCGGAATCCCATGTCGCTGGAAAATCTTCTCTCCTCGCATGCACTGTCCTCCGGTTGTGGTTTGCAACAGGACTGGTGGCTCTTAACTCGTTGGTCGGTGGTCTTCTCAGTGGTGCTAGCGGTGCAACTCTCTCTCTCTCTCTCTTTTGTATTATGTCTAAAATTGGGAAGCCAAAAACAACCATTTGATTGGCTAAAGCAAAAATATACATAAAATCATTTTATAATAATAATAATTATTATTATTGTTAATAATAATGATAATAATAATAATAGTAACTTAAACTTTAAATACTTAAATTAAAATCAATATTTTCTTAAATTTTGAAAATAATTATTTAATAAATAAATTATAATAAATCAAAACATAATTAATTAATTTTATAAAATATTTTTATTTCATGAAATATCAATATACAAAATTTTTCATCATTTTTAAACATATATACATACATTTTTTAAACATTATAATAAAAAGTTTAAAATTAAAATTTTCATAATCCTTTTGGGTATCATATATATTACTTAAAATATAAATATAATAAAAAAATATAATTAATTAATATATTCTCTATAAAATAAAAAATTTTAAAATTAATAAAAATTTGAGTTATTACATCAGGTAAAATAACTAAGCAACATAAAAATAAGACATTTTTTTACTATTTATTATCAAATGATAATAGGTAGAATACTTAGCTCGCAATGCTTAATTATTGTAACATTAATTAACTACTTTAATATTATTAGTATGGTAATGTTAATAATTTTCAAACTGGTAAATCAACTTATTTTATATTTTATTGATTATAATTTAATTTTTGATATATATATTTTGAAAAGTAATTTTTAAATATATAAATTAAAAATATGATATATTTTTAAACTTTTTTGAAAAGAAAAAAAAAAATAGTTTTTATCCATGTAAGTTGATTAAATATATACTTGATTACCAAAGAGATTTTAGTCTAGTGATAAAATCAAAATTAATTGCCAATGAAATTTTAGTCTAGTTCTAAAATTAAGACTATTGAGATTTTTCAAGTATTAAGTTGGATTGATGCCCATGTTAAGTATTAGTAATATTTGTTACTAAATCTATTATGTTTTGAATTGATAATTCAATTTCTTATATTAAATTGACTATATTTAGGGGGAAAAAAAAACCCTAATTGATACAAACCTAAAAACTAATATGTACAAAAATTTCAGCTAAATGTATTGTCCCTTCCACTTGAAGAAGAGGCACACCAACTAGCTCTGTGCCTTCAATGTGAATTGGCAAAAACTTATAAAAAACCAAAAAATAAAAGAGACGACCAAAAATGTCAACCACAGCATGAATCAGTAGCAGTAGGTTATTTAGGTACTCTGTGGATTTTCTGCCCTCTGAGTTCTGACGTTTGTTGTTGAACAGGGATAAGATTAATTGCTTTTCAAGTGCCCCTTTTTCTTTTAATGAATCATGACTAAACCTGTTCACGTTTGAGTTTGGACAAGTTCAAGCCGAGCTCAACTAAACTTATAATTTTTTATTTAAATTCAAGTTCGGTTCAAGTATGAGATTATTTTATTTTTGATTGTTTAAGTCTTAAACCCATTATCTTTAGAAAATCATGTTAAAAGCTCCGTCGGCCCAATATATATATATATATTCAGTTTTACCTTTCTAAATTAACTTAAAGACTAATAAAATTTTTCAAATTAACTAATTTTAGTCTAAACAAATAAAATTATACAAACATGAATTATATAAAATAAATTGAAATTTCAATTAAAAACAAAAAATTAACACTAAGTACACTATTACATGAAATGTTTATAAATAATAAACTAAAAAAACAACAAAAAATTAAATAAAATCAGTAATATAAAGTTTGGACCGGGCATAAATTTTATAACACATAACTATATCCGCCCGCTAAAATAGCAGACTTTAACCAGGCCGAGTTTAGATGAAATATTTTTTGTCCATACTTTATAATTTTAAGACGAGCTTGAGCGAATCGGGCGAATACTCAAGTTTATGAACAGGTCTAATGATGACCCTCTATTTTTGGGGCACCTACTCACAAATGGTTTCTTACACTTCTATCATTTTACAATGCATAATTTTATTACTATGTATAATATTATTACTTTGTAGTTAGGGATAACAACGGGGCGGGGGTACCATCCCCCATCCTCATTTTCACCTTATAAACGAGGATAATTTAGTCCCCATTCTCGTTTCATAGGAATCCCCATCCCCACGGGGATCCTCATTCCCCACTTGAATTTCTTTTTTTTGTCTTATCTTAATTCAATTTTAGATATTTTTAAATAGTGCAATCTAATGTATTAGAATTTAAAAAATAGACTTTTAATTAGGTTTAAAGTCACAATATATATA
>CATKHJ010589381.1:0-13633 GCA_949750685.1 Vernicia montana | reverse complement strand
CCCAAATCATAATTTAAACTTAATCCATGAAACCTTAACCGTATCTCTTGATAATCACAAATCTAACTATAGATTCATCATTCTAAAACCTTAATAATAATTATAACTCTTAGCCATAAATAAAAATACCCAAAATCAATTCTAGGATTTTATAGCAAATTCTTTCTATCAACCAATCTCTTGCAAAAATACTCTTAACAGCTTTTATCTAACTCATAAATGATGCTACAACACTTTACTAACAAGACCCATAAAGAAATTTGAAGGATTAACAACTTGCCTCAAAATGTCTCCCTCAATCTCAAATCCAAATCTTCAAGAATCCATGAAAAAATCCACCTTAGATCTTGTATATCCTTTGACATCTTGAGTTTAAATGACTAATATTAGCCATGGAAGAACATATATATCATTTGGTAGGGTTTGGAGACTGTGGGGGTCGAAGAAATTGAAGAAAAATTAGATTTCTTGCTCTGGGGCTGCTGTTGTCTTTTTATAGACCCTAATGATGAACGAGCATTCTTGTCCCTTTTTAGAGAGATGAACGAGCATTCACCATTGATGAATGAGCATTCAAGCTCCTGTCTAGACTTTTTATTGTTCACATTGAAAGGTTTTGAACGAGCGTTCAAGCTTGATTTAGCCCAAAACTCATCCTTTCTTACTTCCAATTCCACAACTAACTTCCAATTTCATTCCAACACATCAAAACAATTCTCAAACTGCCTCATAAGGTTATAAGCCTATTCCATAAGCACCATTCTATCACAAACAACATATTTATGGTTCAATCATCAACAATGGAACTCAAAACAATCAATATAATCTTTCTAAACCTTTATCATTAGCATTTATCAATCCAAAATCATTCCATCAAAGGAACAGACATCAAGCATACTCAAGAATCACCAATCTTGGAAAACAAAGTCCATTTATCTCTTAATACTTGCATTCATCAAGCTAAGACCATCTCAAACATAACTTAATCACCATGAAACACTTAGAACCATTATCTATAAGAGATTACATATCCATAGCATACTCATCAAACAAGGTAAACATCCTTAACCTTGAATACTCATGAAATCATACTATGTTATGCTATAGCCAAGCAAATCAATACATTCCATTCAAACCACATTCTTGCAATTACTTCCTTCCATTTTGATATCCACAATACTCATTCCATTCATCCTTAATTAGATCATATCATCTAAGATAATCATTCAACCATGCACTTCATAAAACTTAAGCAAACAAACCAATCATGAGATCTAAAAAAAAAAATCAAGCTCTAATTCTCATCCTTATAGCACATCTTATGATATTAAAACCATAAAAAATAATGATGAATAACAGTTGGGTTTCAATAACAATGGTCAACATCAGTTAGGATTCAATAACAATGATTAATGACAATTGGGATTCAATAACAATAATCATTAATAGTGATCAATAACAGTCAGGATTCGATAACAATGGTCAATAATGATTGGGATTCTATAATGTCATTTTAGTAGAAATCACAGTCTTGGAAGCGGTGTGCTTCCCACATGTAAACATTGTAGTGGTGGCTAATGCCTTGCTCACTCATAGTAGTAAACAATGGAGTGGCAGCCAAATGTTTTGCTCACTCATAAATAGTAATATAGAGTGTAAGACTGATTAGGTCACATGGCTAGGACCATCCCTCCTAGCTGAGGCGGATACGCTCACCCTATCCGCAGGCTTTCCCGTGTGCAATAGTCTGACGTATTACCCACATCAGTCAGAGATTTTTGCTTTTAGTAATATAGTAAGATCACTTTGGATCCAGTATATAAGCTTTCCAATATTTTGAATCAACAGTGTACAATGATTAATCGTATAAAATTCAATAAAAGATAAACAGTATACAATAACGAATCACATAGGGTTCAGTGAAAGGTGATCAATTGAAGAAGCAAAGGAATTATATACATGGATCAATTGGTTCATTAAAGGAACATGACTATGAAAATAATTTATCGATTAGGATATACTGGGTAATCAAAGGAGGAACGTTAGTTTAAGAACGAATTCATTACAGTGAAAGTATTGATGTATAGAAGATAATAGAAAGTAGGCCTAAAGCCTCAATAAAGGGATTCATATACCCATAATATGGTCGAGGGCCTCAATGAAAAATAATTAGATAACAATAGATAGGCCATAGGCCTCATTAAAAAATATAATTTAAACAATTGTTTTATTAAAAGAATGTAAGGTTTTCGAAGTACTCACTTTGACCTCCTTAGCTCCTAATACAAGCTCTTAGTACACTTGGCAGTGATACTCCTAATTTCCATAATATCTTTCTTCTTTAGGTTGTACTTTGAACCATATCCTTTATACCATTTAACCAAAGATTATTAATTACTTTATCAATTTGATCATTCTAATTTTAACTCTAATACTCTTGTCTAATATCGATGCAATTCAATATATGCATTAGCATATACATATGTACACATAACAATTGCTATACATTTCTATTTAATTTTCACATGCTAGCCGAATGGCCTAATGAATACTTTTGATTCCAGTGATTTGCTTTATAGCAATTCTATACCTTTTTCACATTAAATTCATACTGGATAATCATATTCAATTCATTATTCATTGTTCTCATTAATCATTTATTCATTATTTCCATATATAGATAACTCATTAGGTTTCAATTGTTAACTTCGAAACATTACATTCTCATTCATTGTCTAGTTATGTCACTAGACTTTGTCACCTTGTTTATGTTATTTCTTATGATATATTAGTCCAAATGAGTTCATTTTTTTTTGTATTTCAAACTATACATATAAATTTATAACATATTCAAAATTTAACATAGAATTCAATTCATAGAAATCTTGGTGACCATTTCAATTCAATTATGTTTATGTTATAGGGTAGATTTACCCTGTCACACTATTTTATATATAACTCAATATTTATGCTTTCAATTGCAATTTACTTTTACTTACAGATACTAGAGACATTTAGGAACATTTAATATGTTTTAAGTTTTACCCAGTTCTATCTTTAACATCAACAAATCAGAAGCTCTAATTCAATTTACAAGTTGAATCCAATTACAGAGTTAGTTGCATAATAATCTCTATTTCTCATACTATACTTCAATTTTATCAAATAATTTTGTGAATTAATTCTACACATATCAATGATCATTTCACTAGTTTTTAGATTCTTGTAATTATGTCTCTATCATGCTCAATTTATGAGATATATTCTCAAGTCTATCAATGGTGCTAGATTACAAGAGTTTCCATACCTTATCTCCTTCACTAGGTCATATCTCACAATACATATATCCAATTTACATTTAATTTTACACATAGCTTATAAACATATCAATTATCATTTTTCATATTTTATACTTGACTTAATTCAAGCTCTAAATCCATATTTTGGGCGACTTCATTTTGGACTGCCCATTCAATTACTAAACAAGACCAGTTTTAGTTCAAGCATGACTTCTCTTTGTACATAGTAAATCTTATAAATTAATTTACATATGAATACTTGAGACATTTACCTACAATTTTTATGTTTTGACTATGTCCAAATTTGATTAATAAAACCCTTTATAGGTTCAAACAGTCCGGGTTTACTCAGAAACCCCCAAATCTGGGTCAGTTCTCTTACAAGAGGCATATATCATTACTCATCAATAATTTCACAACAATATTTTATGGGCCTATAATTAAGGTAAAACAATACAAATTTCATGTTTTATACTTCTCCAAATTCAGTCTCTAAACTGACAGTATGGGTATTCAAAGATTATGCTCAATTCAAAACTTAGGTTTCTCACTCCAAATTCAAAAAGCAAATCAAACTCCATCTTGAAATTTAAATACAATCAACTAATCAATTCTTTCAATTCACTTCATATTACACCCATAAACATCAAAAAAATAAAAATAATTATTTTTTCCAATTTTCCCTTTGTAGGCCGAAATGAACAAGAGCAAATGGAAGAAAGAATTTTCAAAATTTCAACACAACATCTTGTTATTCATACTTAAAATGAAATTTGGAGACAAGTTTTTAACATTTACCTTGAATTTCTCTTGAGTTGGTGATTAGGACCATAGGAGCCGGCCATTCTTGAGTAAATAAGGCTAGAAGTTTCTTTGTTTTGGCAATTTATGGACTTAAGGAGATTTTATATCATTTTGGATAAGTTTAAGTGAAATGGATGGTGTTGATTTGTTAACATAATCCAATGGCTAGTATTTTTAGCCCAATTTTGATTTTTCAATATTCATTTATATATAGATAAATCTGACCATACTTTGCGAATAGAAAATTTCCATGAACTTTCTTTCTTTATGTAGTAAATTTGACTAATAATAATTGTGGGGTCCATTTCATTAATTTATCTTTGACAATTTTTGTTCTTAAAAATTCAAGTAAAATTTTTCTTCCAACACCATATTGGGCCGGCCATGCTTACACATGGTTGGGCCTTCCACTTGCTTCATATGTTCATTTACATTTAACTTGTCATTTCGACAGTTTTTGGAAAATGATCGTTTTACCCTTATTTTTCATTGTCTATTATTATAACCGATATCAATGCAGTTCATTAACCTTATTTCATTAATCTTGTTCATAAAATTTTTATGAGTTCATATATACTATAATATAACAGTAATAGAAGTAATAAAAAGAAAATTTATGCGCATTCAGCTAGGTTTTGTTTGAGCTCCTATTAATCTCGTTAGCATTCAAATTGCCTTCTAATGGCATTACTGATAATACGTAGGAGCTAACTGGATCCAAGATATTACATTTGACCCCCCTTAAGAAAATTCGTCCTCGAATTTCCATAAACTAGTTCAATGCA
The DNA here is from genome assembly GCA_949750685.1 of Vernicia montana. NCBI lineage: Eukaryota > Viridiplantae > Streptophyta > Magnoliopsida > Malpighiales > Euphorbiaceae > Vernicia > Vernicia montana. Next base: position 8,745 of record CATKHJ010589381.1, on the reverse strand, counting down.
TTTTTTTAATGTTATTCTTTAACACTTTGCTTTTGCCGTTAACTTGATTAAATTATTACTTTCTATTGCAATCCTTTTAGTATTGATAATGGATCCATCTCTTATGTCTCTAATATCCATAAAAATAAACAATAAATGAGCTATTGGTTTATCGTATATCATTCTACTATGTATACACTATTATCGTATGAATAGTTTATCTCGATTATAATTCTTGTATTGTACAGTACTAAACATTAACTTTTGTTCCATCAATTCAAAGGTATCACTTTCTTTCAATACCCTGTCTTCACTAACATCAAAATTATTTTATGGTTTCAATTGCTTTGAAATCATCCATATTCTTTTATAGTGCAGTTCTTTCTAGATTGAACAGTTCCTTCAATCTATCCATTGTTTCATCATTAACTTATCGAGGTAATTATTACTATTATTGTTATACAATCATTTATCATTACAGTTCAGTCTTTCAATTTACGATGTGCTTTCTCAAGTTTGTATTTACAAATTCATTTTGTCTATATAGCTATGCATATCTACATAGCAAACACGTGGCCTCCTTTTACTTGAGTTTACATCAATTACTCTACTATTGACAATCTCTATTAAAATTGATTTCCCTTTTTCTTTTATTATATATCATAACTTCAATTGGGTGATCTGGATGTCGTAATAAGTAACTTTCTCTTTGTTACAGTATCTCAATATTTTTAACGAGTGAAATGGGTGGAAGATTACAGTTATTTCCAAATGGTAGGTTACCATTAGAAATAATAATGAGGGGAACATACTCGTCTCACTCCATTGCTTTATCTTATTTAATTCTTACTTTAACTTATAAGTCTTTTGTTTCTCATTATCTTGACATTTATCAAACAAATCTTTGTCTGTCCTCTTATTATGAGTTTGTTATTTCAATTGGAATAATTTATAGGCGCACATCATTGTGTGTAGCCACGATGTTCAAACAGTTTTCTATACCACACTCCTATTGGAGGGAAAATGTATCATCTTATATTCATTTTCTTTCTCTAGAATACATATAGGAATTAATATACTCCATCATCATTCATAACATATATCCATTTGGAACGATATGCATATATCCAGTGAGATAACTAGTCACTCGGTTTATTCCATATTAATCTTGATAATATCACATTTCTTTCTATCTCCATGTTTAATTCTTCTGTAGAAATTTCTAAATATATTCCAGTTCCCTTAATCATCTCAATTCCTTTCTTATTCATATAATTTTTCACATCTTTTCCAAGATTACTTTTAGTCCATTGTTTACTTTTTGACCATTGTAAAGTTCTTAATTATTCATATTCCTTTTTCTTTCTTAACTTTTCTGTCATAAAGCATTATCTCAATCAGTTCCTTATATCCTTATACGTTAGTAATCCTTTTTAACTATCTTTAATTCCTATTTCTCTTTAACTATTTACAATTTAAGTATTTCATTATTTCGAGTCAAACTCGTCTATTCCATTGGTTTCACTGCTACAACTTCTCTTTTACTCATTCTCATTTCAGTCTCATCTCTATCAGTTACATTTTTCCATCACGCAAATTTTTCATTGCTCAATAGTTTCACTGTCCTTACAACTTTCTGTACGTTACTATATTTTATACTTTTCATTTCAGCATTTTTGATTCCGTTTAATCATTATGTCATTGACTTGGCTTGGTCATATTCTATGTCCTTCATTTTTTTACCACATTTACTCTATTTCATGATCATTTATTCTTCTTTAAACATGATCTCTCACAAAAAAATTTTTATTTCAACCATTAAGGTTGTACTAGTACTCAATGTGTACACATTCCGTTTATCATTTATATATTTATATCTTTTATTATCTCCCTTATAATTATGTATTGAGTACCTTACTTGTCTTATTCACCCATTGCTCTTTACTTTTCCTGTTCTTCTAAGACTTTAAATAAGTCTAGCAAGAGTTATTCATGTTTTTCCTTTATCCATTTCCCATTTTCATTATCTTATTATAAGAAGTTCCACATGTTTCTTTAGAAACAATGTGATATTCATTGATTATTGATCATTTTCTTTCTAGAAAACACTAATCAACATTCTTCTTTTAATTCATATACAATATCTATGTTGATAGAATAAAATTTCTGCTTTCTTTCTGTACGGTTGTCATTACCGAGGAGTACACAGAAGCTGGCATATAGTGCCTTCCTCTTTTCACTTGTCAATCCTTATTGTGTTTCATATCGTTTTTGTATCGTTACATTTACATTTTTCACTTGCTTTCGTTTCTTCTCTAGTTTGCCGCCTAAATATAGGCGATCTTAACAAATGTTCGTACATTAACACATCATATAAATCAACGTTAAGTTTCTACATTTTCATTGTTATAAGACAGTTTCCTTAGGATGTTTTTATCCTAAGCAATACACATGTTTCCGTATACAAACAGTTATACATTTCTAGCATTATTCACATTATGTAAGTCTTTCACAGACAATTGATATTTTTGGCATCTTTATCAATGTTCAACATATGATTGTTACAGGGAATTTCTTTTTAACAATATCCATTCATTTCCACTATTATAAGAGTGATCACTAGGGGACTGACCTCCTTTTCACATTTGTCACTTCACTTTCATATCACAGTTTAACACAGTTATTTCATTTAGAGTATGTTCAATATTTCACTTATATCAGTATTAAAGTAGTGTATGCCTACACATACAAATTCTTTGAGATTCATAACACATACTAATATATGTAAATCATTCCAGATGAGAAGAATTTAACCATATACGGATAATGCAGAGCTATCTTAATGATAGACTATAATTGACAATTAGGAATCCTATGCTCCATGGTTTCACTTATATACTATAACTCTATAGCATTTATTAGTCTATACTAGACTTACACTTTTGCTCTGATACCACCTTTGTTACATCGCCTAAGGTGGGATGTGACACCATCAATCCTTTTGTCTCACCAAATCCTACACATAAAATTCTGATTCAATTTATCAACTAATTAATTCAAGCTCTATTGGCTATCTTATAATCTAATCTTAAAATTCATTATAAGAATTTAACAATATCTATCAATTAAATCCTACATATAATTCCTAAAATTCTACCGAAACTTCGGCAACACCATCTTTAAAACATGACTAATCTCCCTGAAAAATCAACAAATTCAACTATTCAATAATTATCACAATTCAATGGTCCCGCCTAGACCTCCAGCACAATAAATTCCATCCGCCATTCTAGTTCATAATTCAATTTCATATACTATGAGATCCACACTAAATGCCATCATTCATTGTTAATTCATTAAATATTATTTTACTTATAGTAATGTCCATGAAAATATATTGAATTAGATTAACTATATATTTGAAACTTGTATAACTTATATTTAACATATATATATATATATATATCAAAAGAGTATTACTTAAATAATTTAAACATTATTAAAAATCAATCTAATTTATCATAATCATATATATACAATTATATTAAAGGAAAATATATAAATAACTCATTTCAAAGTTAATTAAACAATAATAAAACCATATAAAATTATTTCCAATAAATTCATAAAAATTCATATTAATTCATAATAAATTATAAATTTACTAATTTAGCTCATATAATGTAAATATAAATATAATTCATATACTTATAAATATATCAAAGAAACACAAATAAACAGTTCATCTTAATTGTTAATTAAAACAATATCAAACTTATACACCATTAATTTCATTGACTAATAATAATTTCAATTAAATCATTTCAATTAAATCTTACATATTAATAATTAAGTATATAACTTTAATTAAATTATTAATAATATAATTTCATTCTAATTAATCTCATACAATTTCGTATAGATTTTTACTTAGCAATTTAGCACTAGAAACAAGTAATTATAAACAAATTACTAACTTTTTAGGTATTTAAACACCGAATTAATTTTATAAAACAACATTCCAGGCTCACCAGAGTCGAATTTTCATAATCTAGCTTGGAAATCAGAATGTACGCATGAAAGGCAATCCACTGAAACTTTTGTGTCGTCAGTGGCACATAGACCCACGCGCCGGTCACCATCTGGAGACGCGCCACCGTTAATAGTGGAGGATGGAGGTGGGGTTGATGCCATCTGACTCGTTTTGAAATCAGGAGTTCGAATCTAGCCGCCACTCGCAGCCCCCTAGCCTAAAAATGCCTCGAAAGCTTCAGATACACAGTTTCCGATCTCCTCCTCCGGTGAGTATTAGGTGGCAAAATTTGTATTAATTTGAAGCTCTTGCCACAAGGAATCGATTGGTATAAATTTCATTGAGTTCCGCTGCTGGAAATGGCCGAAATCAGCTTCGAAAGGTGAAAACGCCAGAGATGTTACCTACTGCGCGTACGTCATCGATTCTTACCCGTTCTCATCGCTGTCGGAGCTCAGGTGGTCGCCGGACGCCGACCTTCCCTCTGGTCCAGGTGGTGCAGTCCACCGCCGTCCTGTGGTCACGCAGCCAACCTTCCCTCTCTCAGTTTCTCTCTCCTCTCTCTCTCTTTCCCATTTCTCTGTCTATTTTTTTTTTCTCTTCTGCTGTTACATATATATATATATATATATATATATATATATATATATATATATATATATATTATTAAATCCATACAATACAATATTTTTATATTTATTTTTCACAAATTATATATTATTATTTTTTTATGCAAATAGATCTTTATTTTCAAAATAAATTTATCTACCCATAATATATTTTTATTAAAATTTCTAATACACAATTTCTTAATTAAAAATACATTATAGCAAATCAAAATTTTAAACACCTAATTTAATGAAATATTCTCATTACCTTAATTATTTCATTCTAAATATTAATATAAATATATAAATACTTATATTTTCTTATTAAAACAGAATTTTTAAACTTGACGGAAAGTCGGGTTGTTACGTAATTGATCGGGTGGAAGACCGTTTTGATTTGGCTAAATCGGGTGGAGGACCTTTGGACTTGGTGGATCGGGTGAATGACCCTTGGACTTGGCTGAATCGGGTGAAGGACCCTTTGACTTGGTGGATTGGGTGGAGGACCCTTGGACTTGGCTGAATCGAGTGAATGACCCTTTGACTTGGTGGATCGAGAGGAGGACCCTTGGTGAAGAGATTTGATTGATTCTGATTTAAGGGGATTGACTTATCTGTTAGGCGATCTAGGTCTTGGATTTTGGAGATTGGACAGTCTTTGAGCAGTGAGAGGGACATGCTTTGATTTCGATCTACAGTGGGACCTTTCGAGTGACTTTGTTTCATTAAGGCGCTGGGGCTTTGGAAATGGGAGGTAGACTTTCTACATTGGCTTGGGATTTGAAGTTAGGGCTTTTAGAAGGTGTGTGTGGTTCTCATTTTGCTGAGAAAATTGGGATTCAAAGGTGGGTTGTGGGCTTCTAAAAAATGGCTTGGGCAATTTGGATTTTGCTAGAGGTTTGGTCAATCCTAGTTTCGCCAAGGGCTTCAACTTTGTGGTTTTGTTACAATGATCCTTGGAAAGGAAAAAATGCATTATCTGGGCTAGGAAGACTCTTGGGGATGATGTTTTTATTTTGGTTCAGTTCGATCGACATAGAGGTTAGGATTGTTAGGACCTGAACCTAAGGGCACGTGACCGACACTAGGGAACGGGAAAATATAAGGCTTTCGAAATTCGTAGTAATTTTGACTAACCACTAAATGATAAAACATGTAATATGGCAATTGTAACTGTCACAAAATAAGGGCTATGGGCCCATTTATCAAGCAGAACCTGTACAACATCATATTTCTTTCACTCAATGCTACAACTTCAATCATATAAACATCATAGTTGTTAGGTTTCTGCTTAACAAAACATCACATCAACTAGAATGTGAAAACTCGAATATTCTCCAAACTCAATATAATTATACAGAATCACGTAAAACAGAATAACAATGTAGAGTTCTGAAATTTTAACTAAAATTTATAACACAAAATTAATACTAGGCAACTGCAAAAGAGGAAATGCAGTGTTACTCTTCAATAATGAAATCAACTTCATCTGATTCTACTACTAACTATAACCTGGGGAAAAAAGTTGAACATGGGTGAGCGTTCGACTCAATGAGCTGATATAAATCAATTGGCATGCATGTAATAATTAATTCATATGAAATGACATGTCACAAATAATCATCCATAAACATACATAGAAAAACATGATGGAAATAGTCAATGGAATCCAATCCTCATCTAATATCCAATCTATCACAATTGGGGAGCCAACCCCCTCCCTTGGCTCTCTTAAAATCCAAACTACATTGCCACAATATGTCTAGCTCTAACCAGACATCCCTATAATCTCTTATCCATGTCTAGGGGCCACGGCGAGACTAGCTTAAGCTAGGCTATCCCTGTAATATCATCATCCCATATACATAAATCATCATATAATCATATACATTCCTATGTTAGTATAAGTTGGATCCACATCCTCCTATTTCCATCGTAATCACAAGCATACATAGCAATCATAGATTTTAGAACATATATATACATAATGACATACACATACGTGATGCTCTTAATTTAATGCAAGTAATGATTATTAATATAAATATAATATTCATTCAATTAATGCATGAATACGATACTTGAATGCATAATTAAATTGAAATATATCAACTCACAAACTTGACAAAAAATCTAACTAACTCTCCTTAGAGTATCAGTCGGTCGTCCGGTAACAAGGAAAAACTCTTGAAACACGTACACCGGATAACAAATAAAGAATATCATAATAGGACTAACTCAAACCTTAACCCATAAAACTATACTTAAGGACTATAAAGATTATGTCAAAATTTCGACAGAACCTCCCCTATAACTAGGACATCACCCAGTTGAAACAAAAGAAAATAAACACTTCTAAAAAGCCTGCAAGGCTAACAACAATCAACATCTCAACTGCACCTCTAGGCCTCCATACTTGGCAAACATCATAATCATCTCATTACTCCAATCATATATAATTGAAATTATAAAACATCATCATTTCAAAAGAAGGAATCAACTCAATCAATTAACTCAACAATCAATTTTAATTAACTTAAAACTCATGTAAAATATAAACTCATAATACATAAAGAAATTCATAATTTTTGTAAATTAATATTTCACATTTATTAATTATTTATAATAATACCCATAAAAATACTTTAATTAAATTCAAATATAATGTAATTAATTTTACTCCATTAAAAGTTCAATTTGATTTATTATAATCATACATATACAAATATGTATAATTAATAAAACACATAAATAGCTCATTTGTTAATTAACTATAAACTTTTCTTTATTTGTTAAAATCATTTTCTTAAAACTTTCTAATAACTTATATATAAGCAACTTTACATATGATAACTTAATTTCTTTAAATCATACAAATATATATACACATACATAAAATCCTTTAAATAATTTATTTATACAAGAACCACCTTTATTAATAAAACTAATTTAATTTATAAACTGTTAAAATCGCTATAAATCTTTTAAATTATATAATTTACACCTATACAAGTGTATAACTCTATAAAATTATACTAATTATATAATTTACTAGTTTTGGGCTTACCCGAGCAGAATCCGATCGATCGAGGGTCATAAAATACATTGGAGTATCGAAATAAAGCTACTGGAATTACCGTCGTTGGAGCCGCCACCGTTCAGCCATGCACTACCATGGATGGTGGAGCTGGAGGTCGGTGGTCATACCAATCAACTCGTCTCGATGCCAGGAGCTAAAAAAATGCACGTCACTTTCCCCCACTTGTCGTCGATCGCTGGGAATCTAGCCTCAAAGTTTTGGTCACCATACTTTTTGATCTACAATTATGGTGAATTTGAGGGGACAATACAGGTATCAATGAAAAGCTCTTTTAACAAGGAGAAGGATGGGACCAATTTCGCCAAAAAAGGTCGCCGGAATCATCAGGAATCACCGTCGAAAGTTCAAGTCACCGAAACTGCTTTAGTCGGCGAGTGCGCCGTCTCCTACCGTCCCATCACGACGCCGTTGCTTCCCTCACTGTAATACCCTAAACGTTGATGACCCTAATTGGCATAGGAAAGGAAAGATTAAATGTAAATTTACATAGGATATTAAGATTTAATATTTTTGCATATGAACTTGATTAGTTGCATTTTGTGATAAATTGCATATAATTATATTAATAAATATAAACAATGTATATGAATATATTTATATCTAGCAAAATAATCAAGTAAATAAAAGTGTACAAGAATGAAGGGTAAAATAGTCATTTCATGAAAACTATCAAAAATTCCCATATTTATGTACATGTAACCAACCAAATAGTGGGCTAGGCCATGTGATTGGTGATGGCCGGCCATGATGGAGAAAGGAGGGAAGGAAAATTTTTGAAACAATTTTCTTGTGTAAAAAATTGGCCCACTTTTCAATAACACAATTTTTAAATCACCAAATAGCAAGTTCAATGTCAAGGAATATTCGGCGCAAGTGCAACGGAAGGCGATGCGGTGGGTGAAATCTCAAACGTTTTAAAATTTCACAACACCCATCATTTAGGTCCAATAAACTTTCAAGCAATCTTTTTAATTAATGTGTAAAACACATATGCAAGAAAAGAAAGAACAAGTGGTAATCGAATT
>CATKHJ010589200.1:0-10622 GCA_949750685.1 Vernicia montana | reverse complement strand
ATTTTGATTCACTAAACAATTATTGACATTTGAGCTAATACTTGATTCTTGTCCTCTGTGGAACGATACTTTATTCACTCTTTACTACTTGAGCGACTCGTACACTTGCGATAGCACTGTGTTACCTAAAATAACACATCACTTTTCTACTAGTATACTTGCTGCAAATCTTTGTATGAACTGAGTAGCAAGCTACCCAAAATTAGTAATACTTTTTTCTTCTAGGCCATCGAACCACCTAGTGGCTGCTCCTTCTAAAGACCCTCTGAAAGCTCTGCACAGTACCTCATCACTTCTAGTCTGCAACTCTACCGCATGTTTGTAATCCATAACATGGGCTCTGTGAACCCTTAATTTTGCACCCCTGGCATGTGATTGGACCTAAGAAACCTTTGGCGAAAGTGCGGCGGTGAATCAGAAGAAGAACGGATAAAAACAGGCCAAAAAATTGAAAGCGGCATTGCGGTTGATGTAGGGGAGCCCTGTGCTGCCGTAGAGCCTGTCTACGGTTGCTGCAGGTAGATCTTGCGATACCGTAAAGCCAATTTGTGGCAACACTTTGCTGCCGCAGGAGGCCTTTGCTGTACCGTAAAGCCCCTGTGCAATAGCGTGTCCCAGATGCATGAATCCCACATCAAAATTCATCCAGAATTGTTCCCAACCCCTTCCACTATATACTCAGACCCCCCAACTCAGTTTTTCTGACCTCTTGATCTCTTAACCTCTTGGTTTGCTTGATTAGCCTTTGCATCAAGCGAACTATCCTCATAAGCTTGATTCACTAAGGAACAAGCTCTCTAGTTTTAAATTTTCTTTTATTTTTAGTTTATTTTTTTTCTTTGCTACTGCTCCTTGCTTTGCAAAGAAAATTGGGTTGTGACTTCCCGAGCTGACCCGCCAAGTCAACAGCTCCCCACCATCTGAGGCAAGCTCGCCGCTAAGTCTCCAAAGCCGCTCAAGCGCAAGGTAAGCTTCTTTTCCTTTCTCTTTTCATTTATTTATTTATTTATTTTATTTTTTCCTCCTTGGGATTAGTCTTTTTATTTATTTATTTTTTCTCCTTGGGATTATTCTCTTCTTCCCTTTTGGGCTCCTTATCTAATTCTTTTCTCTCTTAATTAATTCACTTAGGTTAGTTAATTAAAATATGAAATAATTAATTCAATATGGTAATCAATTAAAATCAATCCAATCAACTTAACTTTCAATCAATCAAAACATGATAAAGTGGTTTGACTAAACTAACCCCTTCGCAAGAAGGGAGAGCTGCGTGAGTTCTGATTCCCATTCAAAGGGATACGCAGGCATGCTTGGTCCAAGCATCGAATCCAATTAAAATTAACCAACTTCTCTCCTCATCACCTTCTTCACTTTAATTTAATTTCTTTAGTTACATTGATTTTATTAGGATTAATTTGGGAAATGTATTACTTCCCTAAAACCCATAAGAGCTAGAGAAGGTATCTCCTAATTTGAATTTTTATTGTAATTTTAACTTATTTATTTTTCTTTATTTCCTTCTTATTTCTTTTATTTACATAATTATGCATTTGTTAGATTGTACATGCACAATTCATGAAATTAATTTTAAGTCACAACTTTATTAAATGCCAAACTAATTAAAATGAACTGAAAATCTAGTCCGCGAATCCTTTTTGGTTTCGAGGCTAGTGATCTTTTTCCTTTGGGATATAATTAGAGTCAAAATAGGTTTTTACCTTATATTTTCCCAAATAAAAATAAAGTAAAGTGGCGATTCTAAACCAATTTTCAAAATCAATCAATCTAAGTCCGAGGCTTCATCATAAGTTCAAATCCAAATGAGCATTTAGATTCATTTTTAGCGGATCGGACCGGTGCTTGAGTGAGTCCTCACAGTTGGCGACTCCACTGGGGACCACCTTTTTTTTAATAAAAGAAAATAAAAGGACCACTAATTGGTTAAAAAGTTTGGCTTTTAATATAGTTGTGACTTTCATGTATCACTTGCATAGGCTCTTTGCCTCCAAACCTATTTCAAGGAAAACAATGGATAGTGAGTAGCATCAAGTGGGTAACCCTCCTTGGGTCTATTCGCCGATAGTAAAATCATCCATCCCGCGATAAATCCTTTGATCCTTTCAAAGGTATAATGAGCAAGCATGTACTGTTGGACCCACGCGAGGCTCCTTAATTCACATGTGGTTAGGTATTTCGCTGCTCTAGTGTGATGGGTACCCAATTCAAACCACCCTTACCCTTTCATGTAATGAACCTAGAATCTGACCTTAGGTTGTATGTACCATAATCAAAGCCTTGCACAATTGCATCTTCATGAATTTTTTTCTCATGCATCCATAATGTAAAAAAAAAAAAAAAAGCATGCATTCATCTCAAGCCTAGGTCATACCTTGAACTGAAGAAGGGTCAGACACTCTCACCTCTATCCCAATCACCTTCGCCCCACAAACCTTAAACACTATTGCCCCCTTATTCAACCCAAAACTAAAGTGCCCTTAATCCTCACCCTTGGCCTTCATCACTTTGACCCTACCCCTTATCCAAGATCACCTTACCCAATACCTTCAGCCCAACACACTACCCTTAAGCCTAATACCCTTGACCCATTACCTTCAAGACTGACCCATTATCCCTAAGCCCAAGTCTTTGGCCCATCATACCTTAGGTGATCCTCGAAGACCAAAAAATGGTTGGCCCATAATGCAATAGGGAATCCTTTTCCCTTAAAATTTGCATGCCATTAACCTTCATCACCTTTCCTATTCCATACCCATCACTTACTGGGTTTCTTTTTGCTTTGCTTTAAGGTGCCAATGGCCAAGATGATTGATATGGATACCATGGATACCATCCTTAAGAAGCAAGAAGAGAGCTTCTAAACCATCCTCATTACCGCCCTTAATGTTCAACAAGCTAACTTCAATAAGTCCTTAAGCATCCAACAGACCAGCTCCAACAAAGCAATGGCTCATCTCACAACAACTCTCAGTGCCCAACAAGCCAAGTTTACCAAAGCTTTGAAATCCCAGCATCAACTCATCAATGAGGTAAAGGGAATGATAAATCAGGTCAAATCAATTGATGCTGCATCTGGAACAATACCCAAAAGCTCCACATCTCCAACTCCAAGCTCCAAAGCCATCCTAACTTCCATTTTGGATTAGATTGACAATGGAGAAAAGCTCACAAATACTAAATCACCTACTCCAAACACTGCTTCCACCCCAACTCCTATTGTTGACCTGACTAATTCCACTCTATCTATCCCAAACACCAATATTGATCCAATTGTCAATGGAAAGGCACCCACGCCACTGATCCCAGTATCAATCCTTCCTCCTCTTTGAATCCTTTTCAAAGTAGGAAGAAGTCTATCCCATCAGTCACCTCAACACGCAAGATGAATGAACCTGAGCAGATTTGTATGGGAAAAAGAAAGTGCAAAAAGAGTGACACCTACATTCCTCTTACCTCTGCTGAATGGAAGAATGTGTACCCCTACTCTCATCTCCCTCTTGCCAAATGGAACAATATAGACACCTACACTCCCCTTACTGATGTAGAGTGGAGGAGCATAGAGCCCATTGCTATTGTCAACTATAAATCTATGAAAGTGGAAAGGAGAAAGTTTATAGATTTAGGTGTGCCCTTGAGTGTTATTTATCAAGATGCTTTGCAACAAAATTTGGTAACACCTTTAGAACCAAAGGCATCGTCAAACCCTTTGTCCAAAAACTACAAGGCTAATGAATTATGTAAATACCATTAAGGAGCTGGACATAAGACAGACGTGTGCAAAAGCCTAAGGCACATGATCCAAGACCTCATCGACAAGGGAGACCTCATCCTTCCTAGACCAAATACCATCATCGACCTTTGAGCCACTATCAACTCCCTCAGTTCCAAAGCAGCAAAGCATAGAGGCTGCTCTTCTTGAGCAAGTCCTCATGATCGAAATTGGAGTAAAACCAGACCTTTCCTATCCAAAATCCACAAAATAAGTCGGTACTTTAAGAAGGACACCAGTCTTAGAGTTAAAGTCTGTTAGATTCAGAGTCCAAATCCAAAAGATTAGGGTCTATTTGTCAAAGTTATGTTTTTATTTTTTCCAGTCTGTAACCATCGTTCCTAGTCTGTCTTTTAATTGCTTATGTAATCATGGATGATGACATTCTTTTTCATAATAAAATTTGAATTTTTCATACTCTTTGTCTTTTATGTGTTCTCTTTTTTCTAAATCCAATATGAATGAAACAAATGATTAATAAACTCTTGCAAAGGAAAAAGTTACATGCACTAGTTGGAAGAATCAAAAGTTTACAGATGAATACATGAAGCAGAAAGCCACGACAATTGAAAGTCTAATCCAAGAAGAGTTCATCAAGGTGGTTGGTTCGGCAAACCAATCACTCTTCCGCCAAGATAAGTCAAGATAGCACCCATGAAAAATGGGAAGACTCACGTGTAATGAATGCTATCTAATAAAGGTGATATAGTCTTCATCTATTGGTTGAATCGCATGACTTGATTTTACAATTGTCTCTTTGACTAATCCATACATGGATTGTAATAAAACATGGGTTTCCACTGATCATGATAATGGAAAAGGATCTGGAATGAATGAGATTGCACTATCTCAAGAGATTACAAGAGTCATGAACATATCTCTACAAGGTGGCCTGAAACGCAACTGCAAGTTTTTAGAGGCATGAAAGTTGAATCAATCCAAAATTCCCCAAGCGAATGTACATGCACCTTGGCAATGATAAAGTGAATAGGAGTAGCCTCATATCATCTTTTATCCAAACTAACATCCTTTGTTAGGTTTGGAGCACTCTTCGGAATCATCAAATGGATCTTGCTCTCAAAAGGAAACATTCAAGAATGAGTTTTGTAAAGCCCACTTTGCAAGAATCATCGAAAGTAGCATCAACAGTTACCATTGGGGACTACATCCAACTTTCATTTATACTTCACTTGGGAGCAATACCTTATTCATTAATGGATGAAATGGAATTGGTGCAACAATCGAGGTGAAAATTTTTCTAGCTAGAGACAAGCAAGTATCATGATCAAGTGCAAGAAGGTAGTTAGGGCTCCAACTTCTTATCTAAAGTTCAAAACACAATGGGTTGCTCAAAATGCTCAAGAAAATCTTGCCTGACAAGAGTATCATCCTAATGGGTTTAGATGGAATCAAATCTTCCAGCCTCTGGCCCTCTACAATTAACCGAGAAAAAAATTGTTATTTTAATGGTGCATCGTAACCAAGAACTACGTAAACCTGACCCTCTAGAGAAAGGACAAGTAAAGGGACAGCAAAAATGGAGGTACATAGGTAGCCCAATTTGGGTACGGTCCAAATATAAATTCTCTTGTGCCAATATTGCTCTCCTCTTTACTCTAAAAAATAATAATAAAAAAAGCTCGCTAAGTTGAAAACCCGAAAGAGCGACTTAGGCAGAAATTAAAGCAAGCTCGTCGAGTTGAAAATTTGAAAGGGCGGCTGAAGCAGAAATTAGAGCTAATAATCAAAATGGTTCACTAAGTCGAAAACCCGAAAGGGCGACTTAGCCAGAGGATGGAGCAAATTTGTTAACCTAAAGTGGTAGCACCAAGCAAAAATTAAAACTTTGTTTTGTTCAAATTGGATTCAATGTCTAGTTTTGATCATTTTGTCCTATCTTGTTCAAAAATAAAAGTCAATTACTTAGTCTTTTTAAGCTTATGTCTAGGAAAAGCTAAACAATCTTCCCTGTAGTCGTATTTTTTGAGTCTTCAAATCATCAAGTTAAGTTGCTTACATCACTCGTTAAGAGAGTGTCGGTCAGAGTCTTCACCTCATGTTTGTCAAGCTCATCCTAGTAGCTTTTACCTTTCTAGTCTCTTTCTTCCATCATCTTTCGTGTCATAGGAGTTCATACTCATTCTTCAGTCCATATGTCCAACCTACTAAGTCCAACTCATAAGGTGGCACCCCACCTTTCTTACACGTCCCATTAAAACCGGTTGACAAACTCTTGCAAAAACCAGAGATCCTTTTCCAAAACTCCAATCAGACATGCCTCATAGAGCCCATCATCTCAAGCCTCCTTGGAAAATCATAATAAGTGCAAGCCTCCTTGGAAAATCTTCTGATCCCTAAAGTCTTAATCTCTTAAAACTCATGATCCTTGAAGTCCAGTTTCCCTGACAAAGCTAAAGTCGAGCCATGGCTCCCAAGGTCTATCATCCTCAAGCTGATTAAAAAGGGTCTGAACCAGTCAAAGCCCATCCCATGCTTATTTAGCAAATCATACCATCCCTCCAGATCCAAGCCTCATTGGCAAATCATACTATCCTTCCAAGTGCAAGCCTCCTTAGCAAATCATACTATCCTTCTAAACGCAAGCCTTCTTAGCAAATCATACCATCCTTCCAAAACCAAGCATCCTTGACAAATCATATCATCCCTAAAGTCCAACTTTTTTGGACAAGCAAAATCAAGTTTGTAAACCAATTGGTCAAATCACCTCTAAAAGCCATGTCCAGAGGCAGACTCTTAATAGATAGGTCACATAAAGCCAACCCACAATCTTCACCTTTGAAAAGGCCAAACCTAACCAAGATTCACACCTAATATTTTCCAAGGCCAAACCTAATCGAGCCTTTCCTACCTAATCTTCTCCAAGGCTAAACCTAACCGAGCCTTCCAGGCCACACTTGACCTAGCCTTCCAAGAATGACCTCCTCTAAGGCCAAATCCTGACCTAGCCTTGACTTCCTCCTAAGGCCAAATAACCAAGCCACTTTTCCTCATCCTTACAAAATAGGGGCACCCTCTCTCCCAAAAGATCAACACTCTCATACCAAGTTAACCCTTCATAAGTTCAAGGTATCCAATTCATAAAAATCTTTGCATAGTCAGATGCATTTCACACTAAACGGGTCAATAATCAGAGCTCATGAATCAAGATGGATCATCAATCCAAATTACTAAATCAAGACGGATCATCAATCTGAATTCCTAAAATGGATCATCAATCTAAATTCTTGAATCATGCAATTAAAGGGATCTCCACCCAAACAAATCAATTTAAACTTTAAAATCAGACCATCCTAGGATAGCCTTAGGATCTATATCTTAAATCTGAATTAGGTTTCCCTTCTATAATCAGACTCATCCTAGGATAGCCTTAGGATCTTTTACCCAAACAAATCGAGAATATCACTTTCATTCTAGATTTACCCAAGCAGATCGAGAATATCACTTTACTTCCAATCTAAATCTCCCAAAGGTACCGGAAGCAAGCTTCTTTTATCAACCAATCCACCCATAAATGTCTAGCAACGATCACCTAGACATCCCTATGGTTCCTTTTCCATCTTCATTTATCTTACAGTCAAACAAATCCTTCACCCAGATATGTCTAACCTAGACAGCCTTCTGGTTCATTTTCCAGCTCTTTATCCAAGTCAGTCTCATCTTTCACCCAAAAATATCTAGCCTATATATCCCTCTGGTTCATTTTTCCCGCTTTCATATATCAGTCAACTTTCACCCATAAATGTTTAGAAACACTTAAACGTCCATATGGTTCCTTTTATCATCTTTCTCATATTCAATCATTTTTATCACCCAAACATGTCCAAATCCAAATTTAGACATCTCTTTGGTTCCTTTACCAACCTCCTTCATCATTTTACCCACCCAAACATGTCCAAACACCGACCTAGACATCATTTTGGTTCCTTATTTCATCCCTATTCCACGGATTCACTATCATCAGAATCGCCTTACAGACAAAGGCAATTCTAATGAGGGGGCAACTGTGAACCCTTAATTTTACACCCCCGACATGTGGTTGGACCTAAGAAACCTTTGGCAAAAGTGTGGTGATTAATCAGAAGAAGAACGGACGAAAACAAGCCTAAAAATTGAAAGCGACAGTGCGGTTGCCACAGGGTAGCCCTGCGGTTGCCGCAGGTGTCTCCTGTGGTACCGCAAAGCCAGTTTGCGACAATACTTTGCTACCACAGGAGGCCTCTGCAGTACCGCAAAGCCCCTGTATGGCAGCGTGTTCCAGATGCGCGAATCCCACATCAAAATTCATCCAGAATTGTTCCCAACACCTTCCACTATATATTCAGACCCCCCAACTCAGTTTTTCTAACCTCTTGATCTCTTAACCTCTTGGTTTGCTTGATTAGCCTTTGCATCAAGTGAACTATCCCCATAAGCTTGGTCCACCAGGGAATAAGCTCTTTAGTTTTATTTATTTATTTATTTTTAGTTTTTTTTGCTTTGCTACTGCTCCTTGCTTTGCAAAGAAAATTGGGTTGCGACTTTCCGAGCTGACCCGCCAAGTCAAAAGTTTCCCACCATCCGAGGCAAGCCCGCTGCTAAGTCTCCAAAGCTGCTCAAGAGCAAGGTAAGCTTCTTTTCCTTTATCTTTTCATTTTCTTTATTTATTAAATTTATTTTTTCCTCCTTGGGATTAGTCTTTTTATTTATTTATTTTTTTCTCTTTGGGATTATTCTCTTTTTCCCCTTTGGGCTCATTGCCTAATTCTTTTCTCTATTAATTGATTCACTTAGGTTAGTTAATTAAAATCTGAAATAATTAATTCAATCTGGTAATCAATTAAAATCAATCCAATCAACTTAACTTTCATCAATCAAAACATAATAAAGTAGTTTGACTAAACTAACCCCTTCGCAAAAAAGGAGAATTGCGTAGGTTTTGATTCCCATTCAAAGGAATACGAAGGCATGCTTGGTCCAAGTATCGAATCTAATTAAAATTAACCAACTTCTCCCCTCATCACCTTCTTCACTTTAATTTAATTTCTTTAGTTACGTTGATTTTATTAGGATCAATTTGAGGAATGTGTGATTTCCCAGAACCCATAAGGGCTAAAGGAGGTATCCCCTAATTTAGATTTTTATTGCAATTTAAACTTATTTATTTTTCTTTATTTCCTTCTTATTTCTTTTATTTATATAATCATGCATTTATTATATTGTACATGCACAATTCATGAAATTAATTTTAAGTCACAATTTTATTAAATGCCAAATTAATTAAAATGAACCAAAAATCTAGTCTCTGAATCCTTTTTGGTTTTGAGGCTAGTGATCTTTTTCCTTTGGGATATAATTGGAGTCAGAATGGGTTTTTACCTTATATTTTCTCAAATAAAAATAAAGTAAGGTAGCGACTCTAAATCAATTTTCAAAATAAATTAATCTAAGCTCGAGGGCTTCATCATGAGTTCAAATACAAATGAGCATTTCGATTCTTTTTTAGCAGATCGGACCGGTGCTCGACCGAGGCCTCACAGGCTATTGGATCAGTTTCACCACCATATTTCTTCAGGTTTGGGGGTTTAAATTTGCTGGGCATCCTGTATTCTTGTATGGACCTAATGAAAGGAAATTTTAGAGCCAATTTGAGATTTTTGTCTATGGATTTTTTGTTTTTATCCTCAGCAATTTTTTCTAAAAACTTTTTAAAGGTCTCTCTTATCTTCTCATCCCTCTTCTGGCTAGTCTCTTCTTAACTAGAAGACTTGGAGAGAGGTTATCCATCTTTTCTAGCCTTTTTCCTAGATCGTCTCCCTTCCTTGGCTCTATTATTTTGGCTATCTGGATCAACCCTGTTTGAACGCCGAGGATGGCCTTCCCTACTTCAGTTTCTACTGGCTGTCTGATCACTTCGTGTAATACCCCAAATTCATGTGTATTTTGTTTTATCATGTGAATGAGCTACTAGATGTGTATTTAGTATTTTTTTTTATGAGCTATCAAGTTGTGCCCATGAGTATTATGAGTAGTAATTATATGCTAAGTGATGTATGAATGAGTTACAAGTTGATTTTGGAGAATTAAAGGCTGAATTGCTAAGTGGAGCTACAGGGCATAAGTCGTGCCCATGACAAGGGAGTCGCGATAGTTACAGAGGATTGCGACCACAAAGCTGGACGCGAACCTCTCTGTCTAATTTTGGGAAATTGGCTGAAGAGGAATCGCGCCCGCGACCTAATAGTAGCGACCGCGATGTCCATGTGAACAGTCATATGAACAGTAGAGCATAGCGACCGCGAGGCTTATGTAGCGATCGTGATTGAAGAATCGCGATCACAACTCGCATCGAGGGCAGAATCTGGAAATCGGCTTTAAATAGAGAATTAAAGCCCCAATTCATTTCCTTCGAGTTTTCAGAGCTTCCAAACCCATTTTCTCTCAAGAATCACTCACCTACTCTTATTAAATGCTTAAAGACTTCATCGATTGCTCCAACCAAAGGATCTAGGGTTTCAATCAATCAACCTTTCATCCATTATTGAAGCATTCTTTGAAGAGGTGAGTTAGGGTTTTGGATTTCTTTTGTATTCTTCTTCTCCATTGTTATATTTCATGTTTGGGGAGGGGAATAGAGTTAGAAATCATGAGTTTAGCATATGTATGGTGATTTTAAGAGCTTAGGTTATGTGTATTTTTAATTGTATGTGTTATGTGTATAGTTCCTCTTAGGAGTCGTATTGGAGATCATGAGGATCATGAGGATTTGATGTGATTGAGGACTTCCATCAAGTATAGAGCATTCTTTTTTATTAAGGTGAGTAGAAAATATACTACT
>CATKHJ010588710.1:0-12746 GCA_949750685.1 Vernicia montana | reverse complement strand
ATTTACTTATTCACATATACACATACTTGTTGAATTTAATCATTAATTCAACATTTAAACATATCATACAATAGCATTAATTTAATCACATAATCATGGAATCAATTTCATCGTGCAACCATTTGTTCATAAGGTTAGGGTATTACATCAGTGAACCGAGTCAGTGCATTAGTGAATCCATCTAAAGACCTATCAATAGTCCTCTGAACAGTCCAATTCTCTTCAACCAGTGGCCTCATCACTATGGCAATTTGTTAGATCATGCTACCATAGAGGTCTTGATTCTCCTAGGCCACTCCAGCTATGATTGAATGTCGGTCGTTGCACTTATAGCTGACATTGTTCTCGATCTTTGAGAAATCCTTACCCGATCAAATTAAAGATCATCAGTTTGATTGGCTAGAGACCCAATTCCATTGGCTAGGGCAAATTCCCTAGATCTAGTAATAGGGTCATCGACCAAGGTTCGACCAGATGTGTTCCTAACATTCACTTACGCCCTATTCACGATTTGTTCCTCAATGAAGCCAGTCTTATCAGTCTTCTCATTGCCCGATAAGGTAGGATTCTTGTTGTTTTTTGCAATATTAGTCATCTTACTGATTTTAAAAAAGTTCCATTGGGCGTACCAAAAAGATGTTAAATGAATTAGTTAAGAGCTAATTAATCTTTAGATTGTTTAATGAAAGGGTCCTTTATTTCAGTTCTAACTAATTAATATCGAGTTTTTATATTAATAAAGCAATTAATTAATCTAAACATATTGGTATATAGGCAGTGTCGTGAACTGTCAGTTTAGGGATTTGTGCAAGAAAAGTAGCTTGAGTTTTGCAGTATATAGGTGGTCTGACACCGTCAACTTTGGCTTAGAGATCTGATATGTAGGCTGCAAGAACCATCAATCAATGCTGAATATGTAGGCGACACCGTCAATCTTAGGATGAATATTTAGGTTTCAGTGAATCGTCAATTCATGTAAAAGGAGCAATCATACAAGTCCCTGGAGCAAAATTTAGTTGTTTATTGAGATAAGTGATAAAATATATACAGAGAGTTTATAAAAGTATTTATAGTGACTGACCTTGGAGTTTTTAGTAATTTACAAAGACAAAAACCCTATCTTAATACATATTCCTAATTAAGTCAGTAAATACAACTGGATTGTGCTTGCATTATATCCAATTGAGCCCAATGTTAGCCTGGACCTTATATATATAGGTTGCTCCAAATTAAAACTCAATATTGGCCTAACTTCCATTTTTAGGCCAGTGTTAACACAAGTATGTCTAAAAAAGATGTTTACTCAAGAAGACGAGATCATCTCGCTACTGTCTAACTGCCATACCTTACAACTGCTAAGTCAGAATTAGTACCATCTGGTAGATGTTAACCCTAAAACTGAATCTATTACTAAACTCTTTAATTTGTTGAGATCTGGTCCTCATACTTAATAGTGCCACCAAGAAAAAAATAACAATAAGAACAGCAAAATTAATCTAACAATGGCCCATATACAGGTGGTCGGCACCACTGCTAGGAATCGCTATATAGGTTGTTTGAGCTATCAATCGTGACCAAAATAATATATTCAATCCCAACAGAATTAAAGATTAATAGAGATAAAAGAGATAAATTGGAAAAAAAAAATTGTGTAGATTGATTGTGAGATACCTTTTATTTGAAAATTACAAGCCTGTATTTCTTAGTTAGAGGTTTTTAGTACAATAACACATAGAATCCTACTCTAACTTGGAAGCATAAATATAAGGTTTTTTTTTACATAAATACATAAAAATAAATAAATAAATAATTACAAAAATACTCTCATAATAAAATTTTTACAAAAATATCCCCCACCTTTCTTTTCATACAAAAATACTCCCCTACCTAAACCCTAAACCATAAACCTTAAATCTTAAAACCCTAAATCCTAAACCCGAAACCCTAAAATTCTAAACCCTAAATGTATACGTATACCATAAATTGATATACATTTAGTAAATGTTTGGCATCTGCAACTACTTTATATTTATATAGATTGGAAATATGAAAAAATTAAAAAGATAAAATAATAGTAAGTGGTAAACGTATACCAAAAATTGGTATATGTTTAGTATATGTTTGATATTGTCACACCCCAACTTCTGAAGTGTGACGATCCTAGGGCATAAGGAGACATAAGGTCACCTAAACCCCTAGAACCTCTATTTTATGCTATAACAAGCATATTATACAATAAATATATATCTCATATCGTAACCTGTAATTCCATATTCATATGCTCTTCACATATTAAAAAAATACTCAAAGTATACCTTATAGATACCAAAAGGATCCTCAACATATACCATAGGTATACTACTTGTATACTCATCATATACATGTACCCTTAACATATATAGTTCATATCACCATTCATTATTGACAGTTATTTTTCATTATTACCATAATTACCATTATATAATTATGATGTTCGATTTTATACTTCCACCAGGTTAAATAAACTCTAAGTCTATTATACCCTAGCTACAAGCAAGCGCACCTATCGTTCGGGCAGTATAGCACAAAAGAGGTCGATCCCACAGGAAAACTATATAATTATTAGCTCAAATGTTAACTATTGTCTAGTAAATTAAATTCCAAGGAAAATTAAAATTAAATTAAATTGAAAATTAAACTATATTAATTAATTACAAAAAATTGGCAAAATCAATAAGAAGTAATTAAGGAATTAGATATCCAGATAGGAACTCCCCCTAGCTCCTCATGTATTTCATGAATTACTAGATCAATCAAATCGAACAATGAATTGAGTTGACAATCCTAAAATTAAAATTAAACCTTTCTCAAGTGAATTAATCCCCTATTCCCTAAGCAAATTAAATAGAATCTCTTCTTATTCAATTGGTTAGGTAAAGCATTCAGATCAAGGAAATTAAAGCCAAAGGATTTTGTAAACCTATCTCTAATGTCCCAAGTAATCCCCAATATTCATGAGCGATCATATCAAATCAAGGGTATCTCTACTCCTTAATGAGAAATCAAATATCAAATCAACAAGCTAGCAATTGTCCATCAGATTTTATCATAATAAATCATGAATATAACTCAACCCAAAGATGATTTGATTAAAAACCCAATCATTCAATCCATACAATCAAAAATAGGGTTTTTCCCATCTAGATAAATAAAGTTTAGTTCATGGTAAATCTAAAGAACAATGAACAAGAAAGAAGGTAAAGAAATCTCAAACAATTCATAAAAAAAAGTTATTAAGAATCCTCTCTTCAATCTTGAATTATCCCTTCAAAATCTACTCGAATCTTGTTCTTCACATTGATTTTGTCTATGATCTATCTCTTCTTCTCTAAAAAGTTCTCCAAGAATGGAAAACCCTTTAAAAGAATCCACTAAATCCCCTTTCTTTCTCTTCGAAATGTCTTTTTAAAGGTGTAGTTGTTCGTCTACACGGTTTGGAACACGCCCTTATACCAAGGCGTGTTGGCATCTACCTCTCTCTGAAACTCAGCTCTTCAATATGGGCTGTAATACACCCAGGTACAGGGGTAGGATATTCAACACGCCCTAGCACATGGGCTTGTACTTGGGCGTGTAGGCTATTGTATCTATGATTCTTTGCCCAAAATTTGCTGGATTTGCTCCTTAGCTTTGTAATTTCCAAACAAATTAATCCATGGTATCCAAATCAGTTCAATCACTCAAACTATTCTGATAACACACTTAACAAAAAAATTAAACCAAATTACATGATAAAAACAAAGGATAAAATCTAATCAAATAAGCACTTATCAAATTACAGATCATAATTTTCAAACTAGAGTTTGTAATAATAATTACTATGAACCATAATGACCATGGAACTCTAGACTTAACTTTACAAGATACAAGTACATTAAGATTCAAAAATTAAAAAACCTTATGTAGCAGAGGAAACCCCCAAGCAGAGAAGGAAAGCTTGAGAATTTTCCTTGCTTGACCTTCAGTATACCTGAAAAATATAAACCACTAAAAGGGTAAGACAAGCTCAGTGAGAATGTAATATCTTAATATAATATGCCGACTGGATTTATATATAATGCAATAATAGAAATATAATATCAATTGGGTGTCAATAAAACATTGTCTTTCTAGTACTCAGTAGAGATTATAAGTAATACAATGATATTCAATGATATTTATAACAATGAAGGATTTATGATTAATAGATTATCATTTGATATCACTTTAGCAGAAATCAAAAATTTGGAAGCGATGTGCTTCACACTGATAATTAAATAGAGTGGCGGTTAATGCCTTGCTCACTCACACTGATCACTGGAGTGCAAGACTGATTAGGTCACATGGCTAGGACCCCCCTCCTAGCTAGGGCGGATACATTATCCCTATCCGACGGGCCTTCTTACCATGTGCACATGACTTATGTATAACCCCACATCAGTTGGGGATTTCTGCTTATAAAGAATTTCATTTAATAAGAGTTCATAATATGTGAACAATAAATCATATGGATATTCACCATAGTATTAATGAGGGTTTTTACAATTTCAATAATGGTTTCAAATGAATTTTAGAGTGTTCAGTTGAATCAATAGTTTAACAGTTGGGCCGAAGGCCATTAATGAAGTAACAAGTGGGCTGAAGGCTATCAATGAATAACAATTAAGCCGAAGGCCAACAATGAATAGAAATTAGGCCGAAGACCATCAAGTATAGTCCTAGCACAAAGATTTGAATGACAATGGTTGTTTAAGGTTTACATTAAGGATTGTTATGACTCTCAGTAATATATATACATATATATCAATTAAATGATAATTTAAGAGCAAATGTCCATACCATATTAAAATATTACCTACTCACCTTTACTCTTTAACTCCTAGCACAAGCTCTTAACACAACAGGAGTGGTACTCCTTGGTCTCTAAAACACTGTCCTTATCTTTTCCTTTAGGTTCTACAATGAACCACATGTCATTCAATTGAATACCATAACATAATTTGTCAACTTGAATATTCCAATCCTAACTCTAATATTACTAAATCTACATCTAAGATATACCAATTATCTAATATCAATTCAAGTTATCACACATAGCATACATATACACATATTACAATTTAAGGTAAATCCATGTTCAATATCATGTAATGGTCAAATGGCCTAGGGTATATACCCTCAATTCATATTGCATATATGCTCGTTTCAATTTCATTTTCCATAAGTCATTTCATGGAAGGATTACATACACAATCATTATCAATTAACACATTACAACTCCTACATTCCAAGATGGTCAAGTAGGTGAAATGATAAGACCTTAACTAAGTCAAGTGAGCTCACTTTATGACAATTCAATTAATTCTCAAGTTGAATTCATGTTTCATAAACATACTTAATTCCATATCCATTATTCTCACTAATCATCATTCATTGCTTACATACATATAGGATTCATTGGGTCACAAATAATAATATTAAAACATTACATTTCCATTTATTACTTAATTATATAACCTGACCTTGTGACCTTTTTTCTATCATTTCTCATGATTTACTAATCCAAATGAGTTGATTCTTTTTGAATAATAAACTAGACATATGAATTTGTAACATATCAAAAATTTAACTAAAAATTCATTTTACATAAAACTTGGTGACTATTCTAATTTGGTTCTATTTTTGTTGTAGGGGCAGACTAACCCCATCGCCTTCCTTTAAGTATAACTCAAAATATATATATATATCCAATTAAAATTTATTTTAACATAGAGATTATGCACATGTAAATTATCATTTTTCATATTTTATACTTTGCCTTATTCAGTCTCTAAAGTCATCAATTGTGCTACTCTAATTCGGATTACCCATTCAGTCTATGAACAGTACCAGTTTCAGTTTAGGTGTGATTTCTCTCTACACACATCAAATCTCTCAAATTCATTTTACAGGTGTGCACTTGAGACATTTACATACAACTTTTATGTTTTGGGTTATCTCCAAATTATGTCCATAAAGTTCTCTATAAGTTCAAACAGTTTCGGGTTCCCTACCAAACTCCAAATCCAGATTAGTATAATTGTAGGAAGGATATCTCATTATCCTTTAAGAATTCCATCAAACTTTTTTATGGGCCTATAGTTAAGACAAAATAATACAACTTTTATGTTTAATACTTCTCCAAATTCGGTCTCTATAAATACAAAATTGGCTCCTCAATAATCTTCCTAAACCAAAACCTTAACATACATAATCCATAGAAAGAGGGAAAACTTAGAAATCTTCAATCAATTTCAAATTAACTTTTCGATCATGCAATTAATATATTATTAAGCTTAAATCAAGGTTCAATTCACAAAATGTACAATGGATTCAAAATTTCCTCCAAGGCCGAACTAATAAAGAAGAGAAAAGGAGGAGAAACTTTGAGAACTTAGTAAAACAATCAATTATCTAAGTTTGGGATGAAATTTAGAGCAAGATTTTAGGAATTTACCTGGAATTTTCTTGATTCTTGATGGTGTAAGTAAGTTGGCCGAACCACTCTTGGCAAGAGAAAATATTTTTATGTTCTTGGAAGTGTGTAGAAAATGAAGAGAAGAGATAAAGGCAATTTTCTTTATAAGATAATGAATGGTTGGGATTTGATCAAAGAAATGAATAGTGGATCTTGTATGGCTTCTCAAGGAAGCTTGGATTATAAAATGATTTCTTAATAGAAAATATGATGATAGTTTTTTGTTAGATTCAATGAACCAAAATTTTGAAGATTAAAAATTATGTTAATAGAAAGTGGGCACTAACCCAATTTTGAGCATAATTTATCATCATCAAAGTCACATTTCCCCCATCACTAGTTCCATGGTCGGCCACTCTAATGGGCTTGGGCCTAATCACACTTTGATCACTTATATGAGTATACACATGAAAATATTTCACAGTTGTTGAAAATTGACCATTTTGCCCTTATTGCAGTGTACATTACCTTAATCACTTACCAATGCACATTATTAAACATATTCACATTTATCATATTCATATTAAACATGTTCATATATCACTATCATAAAATTTACTCAAATTTCAAATAAGTATATGTAGGCACTTTTGAACATGAGTTCAGCCTTAACGATCAAATGACCATCTAATTTATCTTTCTATGTTATCGTGACTATTGTTTACAAATCATATGAGCATGGGGTATTACAAATATATGAAACTACTTTATATTTATAAAGATTTCAAATTTGAAAAAATTAAAAAGATATATAAACTAACAGTAAATGGTATATGTATACCAAAATTTGGTATACACTAAGTATATGTTTGGTATATGCAACTACTTTATATATATAAAAAGATTGCAAATTTGAAAAAATTAAAAAGACATATAAACTAACAGTAAATGGTATACGTTAAGTATATGTTTGGTTATGCAACTACTTTAATATATACAGATTGCAAATTTGAAAAAAATAAAAAGATAAAATAACAGTAAATGGTATACATATATGAAAATATAGTATACGTTATGTATCTGCAATCACTCTATATATACACATATTGCAAATTTGAAAAAATTAAAAATATAAACTAATAGTAAATAGTATACGTGTGGTATATGTTAAGTATATTTTTATAAATATATGTTTAACATTTGATATACAGTTGTTATATATTTATATACAATTAATATATAACAAATATATATTTCCTATATATTTTCTATATATTTCACCTAAAATTAACTTACAAGCATAGGAGAAAGAAGATTTTTAGAGTCTATTTTAGTTATATAAGGTCGAAACATAGGAGAAAAAAGATTCCAACTTGCCTTACGAGTACATTGAAATATTGTTAACTTACTAATTAAAAAATAAATGTTTATTATGGCTTGCAATTTAGGTGATGTAGGCTAAGGACAAGTTGTTGAAGGAAAAATTCCATTGACAAATCATATGAGAATAATGGTATCATAATTAATGATGCTGTGGACTAACTTTTAAGTGACAGTGGTGAAGCAAACGATCCATCGTTGGATTTCATCAGCAGTAACATTATAGAGATGATGATCCCAGGAGAAGAGACTGTGCCTATGGCTATGACCTTAGCTGTCAAATTCCTAAGTGACTGCCCCGTCGCTTTAAACCAAATTAAGGTAATTTATTTACGATCTAAGCATTTTTTATTTTTGATCTAACGGCTAGGATTATTTTTATGGTTAAAGTGTTTGACTTTTTCTAACAAGTCGTTTTCTTTGAAACCAAAGCTAAGGTCACTGTAAAATCCTTCACCAACTCACCCCAACTCTAATTGACTCCATCTTATCCGGCCTCTCCTTGCTCAGCCCTCATAACCACCGCCCACGGCAATTCTTGATCAATTCTTTACCTCACTCTCTCAATGGAAACTAAGCAGTTGTACCAATTAGATGTCATTGAAGCCACCATTTGCAAGACCTACATTCCACAACTCTGCTAACACTCCATATATCCAATTTGCCTCTGCATTTTAAAAATTATTACAAATATATAGTTAATTTCTCCATTCCCAATACTTGAAATCATATGAACAGTTAAGAAAGCTTAAATATGGTGAAATTTTTGAATTTACTTGAATGAATCTGAAGAGGGAACCAGGGTCGAAGAAAATGACGTCTAAGGAGAAAGAAAAACGACGGCAAAGATAAGAGAGAGAGTGAAGATGGCGATGAACATTGGCTTTATAGAGACACCAATCCTTTGATAAAGAATTTATCTTTTTGAGGACAATTTGATCTTATTATTATTGATTGTGAAATTTGCAAAATTGGGTTTTTGGATTTGTGAGTATCTGATCTCAACTGCTAGATTGTATCCGCGTTTTAGAGATTTGTGAGTCACTGAATGAGAATGAAGAAGAACAACAATTAGTCACCAAAGAACAAGAGTATATTTTTGTAAAACATAAGGTTAAAAAAATATATAAAAATAAAATACCCAGTTTAAAAATGTAAGAAAAGAAAGAGCGTATAATTATAAATAAAAATTAAAAAAAAATGGTGTAAAGCGTAATTTCCTCTAAATAGAATCAAACTATAAAATATTTACAAGATTTATCTACAAAATTTCACATCCGAAACAGGTTTTTATTTATTTTGGGCCCTAAAATCATATCCAGATCTTTTAAGTAATCTGTTTTTTGGGGTCAATGTCAACACACTATTATTAGGTAATTACATTTGAAATTTGAAATTTTTACATTTATTTGTTTGGAAAGTTACATTTGGTCAAATCTTAATTAATAATAGGGTAAAGTACTATTTAGTCCTTAAAACTTGCTTTAAATAATGACTTCATCCCTGCAGTTTGAAAAAATCAATTTTTAGTCCCTGAAATTTAATTCCGTTACACTAAGTAATCCTTCTGTTACTTTTTCCATTAAAATTTTATAAAAAGTCTAAAATGTCCCTCATTTGCAATTAAATTTTCTATTTCAACCATTTCTCACATTCAAATCAAATTAAACCCAAAACCACTCTTTCTCTCTCTACAAATTAAACCCAATCAACAAATTAATCAAAATTAAATTTACATATTAAACTAAAATACCCATCCTTTTTTTTTTATGCTAAAAACTTTTTTTTTTCTCTTTATTATCTTTTGACTTTTCTGTGCTTGCTTGTCGGTGGGTTGTGATTTATTTTGGTGGTTTTTCACTTTTGCTCATGTTCTTATTTTTATTCAGTTCTTTATTGTGTATATGTTTATTGAGTTTTATTATTATTATTGATCCTTTTTTAATTTAATATTTTGTTGGATTTTCAGTTGGCTGTAAGTTATATTTTCTGTTTTTAATTATAAACTTTCTATGATTTTTATGGTTTCTATGGTTTTTGTGACTAATACTTAGCAACCATCATGAACTAATACTTGTGTAAATAAGAAATTAAAAATTCAATTTCTTGGAAAATACAGAATATGAAAATTTTATCATTATGGTACAATTTTGCTTGGAGTAATGTTTACGAATGTATAATGAAAGCATTCTGATAACAGAATTTCAACTTCAATATTACATTGATTAGTTATTTTGAATCAACATTTTTTAAAGTAAAGTTTCAAAAATTGAAAAATTATTCACAAAAATTATGCCTAGCAGACCATTAACTGGGATATTTTATCCTCTTCGAATTACTAAACAACCCCATCTGAGTCATTCCTTGGATCTCCAACCCAAGGTTTTTCCCATGTAACAATTTTGCATTAAGTCCTTGGTCATTTAAAACCGAAAACAGAATCAAAACCTTTCCCAACTACAACCCCTCAACAAATTAATAGAAAAATGAGAGAATTTTCCAATAAATTGATCCATCAAAAAACAAAAACAAGCAACCCACATAAGCAAACCAGCACCAACAGGTCCCACCGTTGTTGCTGCTCGAATCCAATGATGATAACGGCTATGAATGGTGCTGCCGTTGGTGGTATCACTGTCATCGGATGGTGGAGATGGGTCGAGACGAGCAGCAGCATCCTTGGCCCAGCGAATAATCTTCTCAACTTCATCGTCTTCACCATGGTTGTCACCACCACAATCTGGGTTGAATATAGAAGCAGTAGCAGATGGTACTAAAAGAGGAGGAAGAAGAAGTTAAGAGCTGCAATCTTGAATTTGAATGGCCTTTGGTGCTGGTACTTGATGTTTTTCGGATTTAGATTATGGTTATTGTTGAGAAATTGGAGAAAATGGGAGGATTGGGGTTGAAATTTGTAGTTGGAAAGCTTGAGGCAATTGTTTGTATTTTGTGCAGAGGAGTAGAGATTGAGATTTTTGAGTTTTTTTTTTTTTTTTTTTTTTGAAATCATTGAGATTTTGGAGTTAATTGTTGTATTTTAGATTTGATTTTGGTTCAAAATAGAGTTAAAGAGAAATTGCATAGATTTAATTTTGGTATTGAAGTGGGTGGAGTGAGAGGATATTTTAGGAATTAAAAAAAAAAATTTAATTTTCGTTTTAAGTTTTTTAACGAAAAAATTGACGGAAGGACTACTTAGTGTAACGGAATCAAATTTCAGGGACTAAAGATTGACTTTTTCAAACTGCAGGGATGAAGTCATTATTTAAGGCAAACCTTAGGGACGAAATAGTACTTTACCCTTAATAATATTACCATTTATAATATTCTCAAAAGAAAATTACATATAAAATTATTTAAAAAATTATTAAATCAAACTCGTACTATTCTTGCTAAGAAAATTATATATTCCAAATCATCTAAAATAACTCGTGGAATTATTAGTCATTCGAATTCTAGCCTCCAAGCACGAAAATGCAGCTGCCACCTCCAAATCATAGTCCTTGCCTGATAAAATCCAACCAGATTGAGATTGCTTTTGGACCTTTGTCAATGGATGAAATCATGGCTTCCTTTATTCGTTCTCTTTGATTTCCAATTGTCACAAATAGCATTTTCTGCATACTACTAAATTCTTAAATAAAATTTTCAAAACCTAAGGAAAGCAAATTACATAAACTACAGTACTGTCAAGCATTGGCTGAAACTAGAACTGTGCAAGCTGTTGTAAGATACAAATATGAAATCACCAATTATTGCTATAAATGAAAAATACTGATGTGTATAAAGTAGGTTAATTATGGGCTAACTGGTGATACCATGAGATCTTTTGTAGAGTAAACTCATAGTTGTATTAAAAAAGTTGATATATGTATAAAATGAAAAAAATGTTAAAAATGTAAATTATTAACTTGTGAAAGTATCTATGATATTGATTGTGAAATGTGCATAATGGG
The DNA here is from genome assembly GCA_949750685.1 of Vernicia montana. NCBI lineage: Eukaryota > Viridiplantae > Streptophyta > Magnoliopsida > Malpighiales > Euphorbiaceae > Vernicia > Vernicia montana. The sequence goes on along the minus strand of CATKHJ010588710.1, from coordinate 935 downwards.
AGAAAGAATTAGTAAATTCATTATGTTAAAATGTGATAAATGTTGTGGCTATTTGATAAATTATATATATCTATATTTGTGTCTTTATGTGCAATGCATTGTGTGAATAGATACAAGGGTTAATGGAATTAGTAGAACTGAAATTTTGAATTGTTTATTATATAGATGTCATAAGCTAAGGAGCACGAATCTCATGTTGAAAGTGAGAGTGTTGCTTGTAACATTCCAGGCATTCCTAGGTCGCCAAAGACTTAGAGGTAATTTGAAACTAAGTTAGATGGAGGAATTGAAGGAGAAAATAGAAGGAAAAGGTTTAAAACCTTAAATTAAGCATGAGTTTGGAAATCAATATGCTAAGCATGAAACTGATGGACTCTGACTCCGTAAGTTTTCATCGATATCGATTCAAGAGAAATTTATGGAAATATTATAAAATAGGATATTGGAACCCTAAAGATGGTATTAAAAATACTAATAAATAGTGATAACATAGTTTAAAATAAAAACATGTGGATGATAGGAAGTTAAGTACCAAAGGCCTAAAAGGGGTACGAGTTCGTAAATCAAGACTTTTAGAGTGAATTGGCAAATTCCAACCTCGGAATGGATTTTTATATTTTATTTGGATAATTTAGGCAAATATGAGGATGTTAGAAGTGATGAAACTCAAAAATGAAGTTAAGGTTAAGCATAGAAAATATCTAAGTAAAATCGATACGCTACGCGTATAAGCGACGAATTTCATTTTTGGAATTTTAGAAAATTCTAGCCTAGGGAAAATTAATGGTAAAAATATTAAAAATAATATTAGAAACCTAAATTAGTGATTAAAAATATTATTAGACAATAATAGAGTAATTAAGGATTAAAAATGGCAATTTTGTAAAAATTAAGAAATGATGACATCATAAGTTGACTATTTATCACCCAAATAA
>CATKHJ010588575.1:0-10146 GCA_949750685.1 Vernicia montana | reverse complement strand
TACTTATCCGACATATTCACATATACTCATGTACATTTGACTAGTATCATGTGGGATATTACACCTTGCTAGGAGGGATTTTGAATGCCCTAACCGTAAGGTCTAGCTAACCTTACGTTGTGGTATTGCTCCATAAAAAGAGCCTCTACCACTAGTGTAGTGTTGATTAGTAGTGTTGATAAATTCCTCTCTCATCTAGTGAATCTAGATTTTTGCTGAACTCTAGTACTAGTGTTATTGATATTGTCATTCTTGCTATTGAACCATAGTGCTAGTGTTATTGATATTTCTATCATTGCTATCATTGTTATATATATATATTGGAACCTTGTTCCTATGGTGAAATCAAGTGAACCAACCCCATGTGCATAATTGTTTAGAATACATTCACTGAGTTTTACACACTCCCTTTTCCCTATTTTTTTTTACCGGATTAGTGATTAATCAGTGTAGCTCAAGTATTGTTATTAGCTTGAAGCTAAAGGTCAATATAAAGAAAATATATTATGTTTAGGTGATTATATAATTAGTTGTAAGAAAACATATGTAAATAAAATTAGTGTAATATCTAGATGCTCCATGGTACCTAAGAATCCTAAGTTAGTGTTGTAAATTATCTAATATATATATAATAATGCTAGTGAATGACTTAATATAATTGTTTTGTATAAAAGTGCAGTTAATTATTAATGTGTGAGATTGACCTTGAAAATAAATCTTGATATGTGAGAAAAATATTGGGAGGATTTGTATTGGCTACGAAATTGAGGATATAAGAAAGGAACATTATTGGAAGTGTAACTTGCCTTGCAGGTTTTGTGTTCTGGGAAAGTTATGTGTATTACCGGCATGCTGCCAAAATTGTTTTGATTTCCTAGTGTGATCGGGTTCTACAGGTTTTCAGTGGCTTTAGGCCTATCCATGTCTTAAGACCGTCCCATCTCAAAAGTGGGATGTGACAATACATATCACATACCTCAAGATACTCAACCTGCATGGAAAATTGCACTTCCAATACTTCACCTTACAACTTCATATGTAAATATGACATTCTTATACCAATACAAATCCTCCTAATGTGATCTCATATAAAACACTATTCATATACATCATCAATATTCGACTATCATCACTTATCATATATCAATTATATACTCATTATATATCAAATACTAAGTTCCATTATCATATCTATCAATTAATAAAATTCATACTTTTCATATTCAAATACTACTACTCAAAATAACCATGGAGCTCTAAAATGTTGGAGAACTTCAATGTACTTAATTAACTAAACAAGACAAAATGATGAACTTTACAAATTTACTCAGTAAGTCCCAAGCGAAGGAAAATACTTGAGAATTCTCTTGCTAAGTCTTCTAATTTCCTAAAAAACATTAATAACAACAATGTGAGAATGTATCTCAGTGAGTAAATAATATGCTACTATAAAATGTAAGGCTTGGTGAGCAATGATAATTTTAATAAAGCAGTAATTCAAATAACAAATGGACATTTAGAGCAATGGAACAACGTATTTCGAATATCTCATATTAACTCATGTATAGCAATGAAAGTAATAACTCATAACCAAAAGATAAATGGTTATTTAGGGTGTTGAAATAATATAACTCATATTAATCGACAAGAATGGATCATTATAAAATTTAGCAGAAATTAACTAATTGTAAGCGGAATGCTTCCCTCATAAAATAAGAGTAGCGGTTGTGCCTTGCTTACTCTCACATATAGAAAATTGGAGCAGAGACTAGGTTACGTATACTCCCTCATATCACATATAAGTCATAAGACTGATCATATCTTATGGTTAAGACCGTCAAACCCCTCCTAGCTAAGGTCCAGATACACTATCAATTAAATTTAATAGGCACATGTGAAAGTAAACATGGTTGAATGGTATTGAAGGAAACCCTAACAAAGAAGCATTTCAACAATTTGCATTAATAGCTTTTGAACAATAACATATGGAAAGGAGATTCAAATAGAATCAAAATTTATCAATGATATCACATTTAAGTTAGGTTTTCAAGGATTTTAGAATTCACTTAGTTCTTTGAAAATGTGATTTCCATATTCAAGGTAGTTTCAAGAACAATTGAAATTCAAGAATACAAAGAACATTACACAGTAGGATATTAGTTACTCACCTCTAATTAAGTAAGCTTTTAACGTAACTTTTCCTTTGGCATAGACAAAATGGATGTTCCTATACTTCTTGATTTTCAAATCGTCTATGACCCTTTTGTACCTCTACATTCAATTAACATATACAAATGAATTCATTTATCATGAATGGTAACATTAAAGCATTATTCCTCCATGTACGTTCTAGTAAGTTATCCTGACCTTGTAGAACTGTTTCTATCATAACTTATTCTATACTAATTTGAATTTCCTGATTCCTTTTGAATATTAAACTAGTCGTATAATATTACAACATATTCAAAATTCAACTTAAAATATGGTCTACACAATTCACAATGACTTTTCAAATTATGCCATGTTCCTATGCAAGGGCAGATTGACCACACTCAACTTATCTAGTTGTATCTCTCAACGTGTATATCCAAATCAAAATTACTTTCATATTTAATTACTAAACATATAAACGAACATTTCTTATGTTTTATACTATGCCTAATTCTTCCTCTAACATCTTCATGTCAGTAGGTCAGTCTTGGACTTTCTATTAGGTCAACATTCTGATTCAGTCCTAGTTCAGGTAAGATATCTTTTCACACGTATCAAATTTGGTAAAATTATTTCTTAGCCATATAGTTAACATATATTGATACAATGTTTATGTTTTGGACTTTCTTAAATTCTAATTCTAAGGCCTTCATACAGAGAGTACAAATTCCAACTCAAATATTGATTCAATATCTTATAAGCTCTTACATGAAACCCTAATCCAACTTCAATCAATCTTCAATTTAAACCAAAGCCCATCATATACATGTAATTACAAGTTTATTTTATCAAGATTTGAGACAAGCAAACACTTCCCCTAAAACTCAACATCCTAGCCAAATGGGAAAAGAGAAAAGAAAAGGAAAAATGCAAAAAAACTCAATTATACAACTTTAGATTATTATAATCAAGAGATAAATGGAGAGTTTTTACCTTAAAACTTAGTCTTCCTCTTTCCTAAAGGTAGCCGTATGGTGAGAAAAGAAGAGAGAAATGTTTTATTCTTCTTTAGAGAGAGAAAGATGAGTGAGAAAGAAAGATTAAAAATGATGATAGAAATTTAGTTTTTAAGAATTTATATTTCCTTTAATTAAAACTTGTGGTTAGGATTAATTGGGATTATTTAGAAATTTTTAGCATATTAGGATATTCTCTTCTTACAAAAGAAGATAGGAAGAAATGATCATATAAAATAGAGTATTGATCCACTAAATCATCACCATTAATTCGGCCATCATTAGGAGTGGGACCCAGTTCCACTAATTTCTTTTCTTTTATTTCTTATTCATATAAATTCTCAAATTTTACAAATAAGCTATTACTAACATTATTTTTCATTAAGTATTTACTATTAATCCATTAAATTCTAATCATTATTCAAATCAATTCTAATGTATTTATACTCATCAAATTTCTTAACACACATATATAAATCCACATTCAAAGTTGAAAAATTCATTCAGTAATCATACTAGGGTTTCGGCTATTATACTATTTTATGCACATAAAATATTTTGTTCACTACTCATACTGATCATACTAGGCATCTTTGAACTAGGGGGAGCATAGGGTATTACAATGAGCAAAGTCGAACTTGATGATGATCAGAGCCTAGGTAGAGATACCTTCATCTGGAATGATCAGGGAGTTATTGGGAAGTCATTAATGGAGATTTTATTAGAGAATCTTTTGACTCTATTGGAGGAAATGACACTAGAAATGATGGAAAAAAATTAAGAGTCCAAAAGGAACTTAGGGTGCCGCAAAGCCGATTGGAGGATATAACGAAGAGGTAAGATTATAGGAATGTAAATCTTATTGTAATTTAAGAAATGCATGAACAATATGAAGAACATTCCTTTATGCATTTTGTTAAAAACCATTCCTTTGCTGACCTTCTATATTTTTATTACTTTCATTAGTATTATTGTTACCATCACCTTCAGTGGGTAACTTATTATTGTATTTCGTTGTAAGTTCTATAAAAAAAAAAAGTGAAAATCAGTAAAGTCATTCGGGCCGAAACCAATCTTCTGTAAAGCGAGGTTATTCTGACCGAAGCTATATTGTTATGAACTAGATAGTCTTAATTGAAATCAGATTCCATTGTAATAGAAGCTAATTCTATTGTAATCAATGAAGGTAATTTAGACAGAAGTCATCCTATTGTATTCGAAGCCAATTGGGCTAACCTTATAAATAAAATAATATGAAAAGTTTTCTTTAAGTATTATTGATATATATTATTGAATGTTAAATTGATAGAACGCCTAACTAATAAGGGTATTCATTAGACCAAGTGCACTGGTGACTTGACTGACCGGGTCTATAAACTAAGCTAGATGTATCTTCACAGGCATACGAAGGTGTTTCTTCGACATGTAGCAGTCCATGATTGTAATGAATAGAACATGAGTCAGCTCATAGTATCTTCAATGGATTATCACTTATACCGCGATGGTATATGATGGTGCTACAATGGCAGAGACTTTTGGATTGTGTTTCGTCCCACTATTTTATCTCTGATAGATAATGATGTGAGTTTCGCGATGATGTGGATAATTTAAATTGGCTCACAAATGTATGTTTCTATCAGTTTAAATGAAAAAATTATTGAAATGAAATTGTCTTTGATCTTTATGATATTTTATTCCTATTGTAATGATTCCTATAAGTACTATAACGCATAATTCTCTTCGATATTGCTTATTCATGAATTTTCTTGTTTCTAATGTATTTCTATGATTTTACTGAGTTGACGACTCACCACATTATCTGTGGATTTCTGGATTTAACTTAGAAGTTTTCAAGTAGTCTTAGAGGTATAGATGGCAAAGGGCTTAGCCTCTTTCATTAGCAAAGAGGCGGAAGGTATTTGGATTAGAATAGTACTTAGACATAGAATATTAAGTCTTAAATTGTAATATTCATAACTGTAATAGGAAGTATATGAATTGTAAGTAATGATCATGTAACAAAGTGGTTTATATGAATAAAAAGAAGAGATGTTCTCTTAAGTTCATTCTGATATTTTATTGATAAAGGTAATACGGCCCACAAAAGTCTTCATTAAAAAAATGAATATGAATGTCTAAGTGTTTAGATCCCTGGCATATAAGGGTTCTACAAGGTAATTAGTGGCCTTAAGCCTACCTATATCCTTAGATTGTCGCACCTCAGTCAAAGGAAAATTTAGAGATGTTCGTTGGCGAACAAGTGATAAAGAGAGAACCGAGGATGGGACATGACAATTTTGGATAGAAGGACTTATTTATTGACATAAATAAAACTGAAAGACTATTTAAATAGTCTAAAAAAAATGGATAATTACGTTAATTTGGTCAAATCTCAGGAACGAAATAATAATTTATCCATTAGTTTTTGTTTTTGTTTTTTTTTTTGAAGAAATTTATGGCAAAAAAGAGTTGCTTTGTTTTTGTCACGACCCAACTCACGAGTCGCGATCGTCCTAAGGTATGGGCAACCAACTAGACACTAAAGACTCGTAGAACGTATATACTAATATCAATATAATGAAAATTCGGTAGACTATCGGCTAGACATAACACTACCCCAAGATACCCAACCTGCATTAAACTAACACTTTCATTCGATCACCTTATACCCTCAACTTCAATTAACAGTATCATATACTTCATAACTTATAACTCATCATACACCTCCATCATTCATTTTTTTACTACATTAATTATGAATATAATAGATATAAGTTTAGTACTTATTATGAACATCAATTACAAACATTAGATACATACCATAATTCAAATATTTAAAACGTTCTATACCCAAAACTACCATGGAGTTCTAAGAATAACTTCAAGTCACATAATCATTTTGAAACCCAAAAAGAAAAAAAATTATAGATCTTCAAATAGCTAAGCTCTTCTCAAGTGAAAAAAATAAGGAAAATAAATTGAGAATTACATTGACTTTATCTTCTAAACACCTGAAAAATATTAACAACCGTGGAGTGAGAAAAATCTCAGTGAGCAAATAACTTACTAATATGATATGCATGCAGAAAGTAAACAATAATAAGTATTGATATTAGGTAATCTCATTATGAAATGGCATTTACGAATCTCATATATTTTTAGCAGAAATCAAATAATTTAGAAGCGGAGTGCTTCCCACATATTCACATATAAAAATGGAGTAGCGGCTTGTGCCTTGCCTACTCCCACATATAACACATGTAGAGCATAAGATTGATCAGGTCTTATGGTTAGGACCGTCAAACCCTTCCTAGCTAAGGTTCAAATGCGTACACCCCATCCACGGGTTTTACCATATGCACAAGGTCTGATGTTAACTCACATCAGTCTGAGATTTCTACTTACAATTGGAATCTCATATATCACATATGGCATATATCATTTGGCATTGTTCAAGTAGCAATAGGCATATAAGATCAATTTTGATAGCAAATGGATTCAAGACAATGTGATTCATTTCAGTCAACAATTAGATGGATATTCTCAAGAAGAAACCCTAACAGCATTTATAACAATGAATTTAGGTTTAATCAATCAAGTAGCTCATAATTTGCCAGGGTTTTCAAGAATTGAAGAATTTGGTAATATCAACATTTATAGGATTTTCATATCAAAAAGGATTTTGCAAAGATTGAAGGAATGCAATGAAATGCACAAATCATATTAATAAATTATTTACTCACCTTTTTATAGTAAACTTAAACGTGCACTTTTATACTTTCGGATCACCATCTTCCCTCGTCTCACCTCAAGGATCTACAATTAAATAATTGCATATCAATAATCTACTTAACATAACTATCATCTATTAACATATAATAACTCTAATTTTATAAGTCCTTTAGTTAACTTTAATAATTAACTCATATTCTTGATTTGAATTCTTATTGATACCAATTTAAAATACTGATTACAATTTAATTCTTTATTAATATTAGTATTAATTTTTAATTTTTAATTGTAATTCCACTTTTAATTCAAATAAATTAAGGATTTATAGCATTGGCTTACTATTAATTTGTTTAATTAACCCAATTTATTCTCAATTAGGATTTACGAATTTCTCTTCCAATTTCCTATTTTCTTTACCACATTCAAAGTTCTAATCATAATTTAGATACCAATTTAACTTACTAACTAATTTAAAATAAATTTCTAACCAAATAACCTCAAATATACCAATTCCAATCTGAAATCATCTCTTGATCTTGCAGGACTATTCCTGCCATAACTTTATACTCAGTATTCCAAATTTTTTTTTTGCCAAATTACTCAGTATTCCAATTGACTTAATTCTTTTTACATATTAAATTAGATATATCAGGTTATCATATATCCAAAATTCAACTTAAAACATATTCTACATAGTATATGGTGAATTTTCAAATTTTGTTATGCTTCCTATGCAGGGATAGGCTGAGCACTGCCTACCACTTAAGTCACAACTCGCAATAAATTTGACCAATTGTAAAACCATTTTATAGGTAGATTCTTAATATCTATTGGAACATTTCTTATGTTCAGACTTATTCCCAATTCTTCATCTAAGGTGTTCAATTAAATCCCTCAATTTCAGACTGTTAATCTGAGCCTGTTTTCTAAGTCAGTATGAATCTAGAGGAATTATCTCTTCACCCAACTGTAATATAGCCAAACCATTTTACTGAACCATAGTTAAGGTATAAACCTATAATTTCTATTTTCAACATTTTTTCTAATTCTGTCTCTAAAATTACAGAATTAGCAACTAAAATTTCTGACTTCTTGAAATCCTAAAACCCAAATTTAAGCGGTGTGATTATTTCAAGTTTATCAAAGGTTATTAAGTCTAAATTAATCATTAAATCCTTCAATTAACTTCATTATACACTAATTAAAATCAATGAATCAAATTAATTCAATTTTCTCAATTTTTTTTATCATTTGGCCTAATATATATATATATATATATATATATATATATTGAAAATCCAAATCAATTCATCCAAATTCTAGTGTTCCAATCTCAATTCTCCCATCCTAACATTTGATCAAATCTATTCCTAACCCAATTCAAATTTAAAGAGCAATTTATACTATTGTCCAAAGTGGCCATGAGCTCCATCCATTCAAATTTAACAACAACTCAAGTAAATTCTACATATACTCTACTATAATCTAATTAAATGCTTAAAACCTTAAGTTCTTGCCTTGGATTTAATTTCTTCCTTGAAATTTCTTGATGGCCAAATATTGGAGAAGGAAAGAAAGGAAGTCTTTGTTCTTCTTCAATGAAAGAGGGAGACGGTGAAAGATGAAGGTAGCAAAAATGAGATTGGTTTATATCCATATATATATTTATTTTCTTTCATCTTTTACGTGCGGTGGAGAATTCTCTAGAGCTTTAGAAAGAGAATTAGTGGACAGAGATTTTTATTGGTGAAAAGATGGTAAACAAAATTTGATCACATGAATTAAAGCATGGGTATACTCTACCCATCATCACATCTGGCCATGTCTATTTTGTGAGACTCACTTCCACTTTCTTCTTTCTTCTTTTTCTTTTTAATCTAAAATTGGCAATTTTTTTTTTTATATTATCTTATTTTTCCCTTATATTATTTTCTCTTTCAGGACTAAGTTTTACTTATACTTGGTGCATACACTAATCTAATGAGATAGGAACATATATGTGTGAACCCTTAATTTTGCACCCTCCGGTATGCATTTGAACCTTAAAGGCACCTAGGCTTGATAAACAGACCTCCGGAAGCCAAATCGCCAAAGATCGCCAAAAGCCCAAAAATTGAGAATTTGAGTCTCGAGACTCGGGACCTACTCATTTGTCCTCTAAAACATACTCATATCATCTGGGATTTAATAACGAGCACAACGCAACTAGAATCATGTAAAACGGACATGAAACGAGCGAGAACAAGTCAAAACAATGAAATCAGGCGTCGAGTGACCGCATAGGCCACTTTTATGACGGCACAAGGGCTGTGTGGTTCTGCAAAGCCCATTTGCGGTTCCAAACTGCCCTTGTGTGGTCATAATCCCTTCTATACGGTCCCAGAAGCTCCTGTGCGGTCCTAGAAGCTTCGTGTACAGTCCCAGAACTCCCGTGTGCGATTTTGAGCGTCAAAACACCAAATCCCACATTGGAAAATGTAAAAACCTTTCCCAACCTCTCTACCTATATAAACCCCCCTTTCCCAACTCATGTCCACACACTCACAATTGCTTAATCAAGCCTAATTAATCTAAATCAAATAGTTTTCTTAAGGCTTGGTTCGAAAGAACGTGCCTTTTAGTTCAAAGTTTTCTTTTGGTTTTGGGTGGTTGTTTGGAAGGTTATTTTCCTCAAATCAATTTGAGGAGATCCCAAAAATGCTGTCCTAGTAGCCGTTCGAAGGCTGTTGTTCTACCCAGTCGAGAAGGTGGAATTTCGATCCGAAGCTAATCCGCCGCCGACCGAGACAAGTCTCCTTCACCAAAAGGTATTTATTTTCCTTCTTTTTCATTTATTTATTGGTTTTGAAGTTTGTTTTGCTTCTTTGTTATTTTTTTTTCTTTTGCTTTTCTTTTAGCTTAGTTTCTTTTTATATTGCTTTATTGTTATTGCTTTTTTCCCCTTTTACTTTGCATGTTCCCCTTTTTTTTAGTTCTTTTATTCTAGCATAATTATTGCTTTCCCCATTTCCTCAATATGATCCCCTTTCCTTAATCCTTTTATTTTATCACTTTTAAAGGCATGTTAATTAGAAATTGAAATGATTAACTTGTTTTGATCCTTTTTTGTTTGTTAATTAAACCTGACTTAATTAACAACTTGGTAATCAAATCTGTTTGATTAAAATCAACCAACTCACCTTTAATCAATGAACTGAAACATGATAAAAGGTTCAGACTAAAACAAACCTCCTTCGCAAGAAGGCGA
>CATKHJ010588560.1:0-21381 GCA_949750685.1 Vernicia montana | reverse complement strand
TCTTAAAAAGACAAATTGATAAAATTAATTTTATCAATTTAGCCCTAATTATATATCTACTTTAGCTTAAAATGATTTATCATAATTCATGTATGTAAGGACATATTCAATTGCATTCAATAAAATTAATATTTAGAGTTTAAAACTTTTTGTTTATGAGATCAGATAATTAATGATAGAGTTAGGAAGCCGAGGAGGTCATGATCTCCTAAACTTCAAAATATAAAAATTTTTAAGTATCAAATTTTTAAAATTTGATCATGCATTGCATTTGACCCATCTTATTTTATATGAAAATTTTCTTTAAATATATAAAAATTTACTTAATTATATATACTACATGTAAATTATAATTTAAAAAAATTCTAAGTCCGCCACTGCATAATATTTCTAGTAACTCTTTACACAAATATATTAAATTTATTTCTTCAATTCAACATTTTCAAATCAATCAAAATCACAAGCATTTTATATTTCAAAAATACTTAAAAGAGTCAAAATATATCAAATTTATTTCTTCAATTAAATATTTTAACATTTTTATATTACAAAATTACTTAAAAGAGTCAAAATTTGAGCCCGGATTTTAAGCCTTATTTAATCAATTAACTAATTAGCAATTTAACATAATGACAAAACAGAAAGAACGCTACGCAATTTGACTGAACTTTATAAGGTTTAATTTAATGTAAACACTAATTATAGTTTTCATATAATAATACTAAATTTATGAAACACACGCGCCAACTTTTTGCGCGTGAGAAAGTTTATAATAACGAAGATCACGAGAATCATGTAATTACCTGCTTGCACTGAGCAGCTTCGCAACCAAGGGTTTTGAAGGTAGTAGATTTGGCAGAGTCGAAAAGAGCAGAAGAACACCCAACACAGCCACTGCAAGGTAACCAAGCAGCATCATTGCTAGTATCCACAGCCAAAAGCATGGTCTGGGCTGGGGTACCAATCTTGGCCCTAACAATATAAGTTGGGCTCTGAGTGATCTGCCTGCCTGAGGCAATTGGCACCACAGACTTACGAGCCACTAAACTTGACAAATATTGAAGCCTAGCTTGGTCTTCGGCCTGCATTTGAAGCAAATTTTCTTCCCATGAAAGTGGCTTTGAAGGCTTAAATGGTGAGCATGGGCTATAAACATGAAAAACTTGAAGGGTTGAGCCTTTGTCTTGGGTGCTACACTTAGGGTTCAAGTTCAAACCATGGGCTAAAGAAAAGAAGAGGAAAACTAGAGAGAAAAGGTGGGTTTTCATTATGGTTTTGAAAGAAAATAGAGTTTGAGTTTTTGATGGGTTAGGGAAAGAATGATAGTTATGTTGATTTATATATAGTTGGAGGAGTATGGTTTAGTGGGGATGACATGTAGAGTGTAGAGAGACAGTAAAGAGTAGTAAGTGGGTTATTTGCTAAAACAGACTGTACTCCATTTTCTCTTGTGCCCTTGTCAATTCTTACCTAGAGATAATATCTTACTATATTTTTCCAATAAACTATAATTTTCTAATATACTTTATTTTATTATATTAAGACAAATTACTAATTTTCCCATGTATACCAAAATAAAATATAAATTACTAATAAGAATAAACCTATTAATTAGTTTTATCACTTCCTTTAAAAATGTTAAAAATAGAAAGACAAAGGATTCGGGTCTTCTATTCATAATTATAGTTTTTATCAATTTCTTAAAAATTATTAAAATTTAAGAATTATCTTCAGCTATTTATACCCTATAATATTTGGCTTATTTATTCTTCCATTAAAAAAATACATGTAGAGGTGGATTTGGAATGATTTGGGGGTAAGAGATGTTAATCTATAAGCAAATAAATTAATATATATACATAAATTTGCTTATGATGTAAGCTATATTAACTAGCTTGTGGGCTATATTATATTATGTTTTAGGGGTTGAACACTTGTTTCAAGAAATACTCTTTGGATATTGAAAATAATTTTTATATGGGTTCATATTCTCTTGTTTGTCTGCTAAGCAAAAGCTGCATTATATGTAATTAATAGTAAAAAAGGTTCTAATTAGAACTTTTAGGAATTTAAAAAGGTAGATTTTTTTAGGTCCTAATGACTTTTATTTTTGTTTAATGATTATAATTCCATAATTAAGAGGAAGCATAGGCGAAATTGAAGGGTATATTGACAATAACAAAGCCAAAAATGTTGGGGAGGAATATATCACTATTGCAAATTTGCAAATTTGCAAGAGTGTTTCTAATGTATTTTAGTAAAGAAGTCTTCTTGAAAAGACACTAGATTTTATCAAACCTTTTACAAATAGAGAAAGCCTGACAAATTAATTAACAAACATAGTATAAAAGGGTAATATCTAGTGTTTGTTTGATATAAGGTTAATTAATTATTAATTAAGGCTTTGTTTAACTTTATTTTCTTTTTATTTTTATAGATTGATAAGTGTACTAATATATCAAATCTTCCAAAACAATTAGACTCCAACAGTAGATACAAACTCACTATTCTTTTTCTTATTATTATTTTGTGATGAACTTGTTAAAATTACCCTTTTACTTTTCCTATTGGATTTACCTGTGCAAATGTGATTTAATTTAACCTGTTTAGGGCATTGGATTCCTTTATAGATTTGAATCATATTTTATTTTTGATAGCATTAAGACACTGCCATATGCAATCTCAATAACATTTTATTATTGCTTTTCACTGTATTTTCCAATTTTCAGATTTTTTTTTTTTAACAAAACAACCCAAAAAATAAAATAAAAGAAAGAGTTTGAAATCATTTCCAGAATTAAGAGATTATGAATTTAAACTTTAATGATCAGTCCAATTATAGAGAAAAGAAAAAGTAGTACTCCATTGAATAATAGCACATGGATGAAGGGCCATTGATTGTTCAAGACTTGCCAACTATGAATAATTAATTTGGTTTAAATAGTATACATTTCATGGATTAAGTACTTAATTATCATTCACTTTTCAATAACCTATAGGTTTTTATTTTATATCATGTTAATTACATCAACTAAATATATAATTATTCCACCAAGTAATTAATTAACATGAACAAATTGTCATTTTCAGTATTGCGTTAGTGTGGTTGGCCTTATATATGTAGGAAACTGACCCTGAGACTAACAAAATGCATGGAACGTCCTAGTGGAATATACCTCTTACTATGCCACAGAGAAAAAAACCAGCCTAATAAATCCTAACTACTACTCCTAATCAGACTCAAACCAAGAATATTCTAAATTAATCCTTCTATAAAAGCCACTTCATATATATTAGCTTTGGATAGTGGAAAGTTAAATAATTCAATGTAGGCCATCCAAAAATACTTTCAAATTATAAAACCCAAATCTTGATTGGTTTAAAGATCTCACTTTATATATATATACCATCAATTATTAAGAAGGTTGGATTGACTGTCAATGGTCCATATAGCATCATATATAATTATTGTACTCACACAAGTAAAAATGGAAATAAAGAATAATTAATTATGGTTAATTATTAATTAATGTAGTAGTCTATTTAATTTCATGTTATTTGATTCCATTAAATGATTGTTAATTAAAAGTGAGATCTTGATCTGATTGCCTACATTAATATACTGAAAATTAGTATATCGATCCACCAAAGAAAAAAGATTAATATACTAAAAATAGAGATGGAATCATGGAGATTCCTTTTATTACCTGTCTGTTTTTGTTATGTGGGTTTTGTTTCTTTCTTTTCATTCACATTGGAAATTTCTTGTTGGTTCATAGAGCTATGAAAATAAAAACAAAAGTTATAGAAGTGCAGTCAAGCTCAGCTCTGTTAAGGTCATCAATTTTTTTATTTTTTTTATTTTTTTTTTGCATTGACATAAATCTGTAATAGATGCAATTGCATGTGACTCTTCTCTTAGTGGAACAAATAGAAATGCATACTTACAAAATTCCAATATCAACTGTGTCTTCTTTTGCTACTATTACACTATTGTCGGTGGCACCATATATATTTCTTATGTTTTTAATAAATTCATCAAAATCAGATTAAGGGGAAGAGAAAATTAATTTTCCTGGAATACTCAAAATGAAGTTAAGTTTATTGAAGAAATTAAAAGAAATGGAAGTTGCTAGATAGCTAGCTTTTGATGGAGAAAAGTGATTGAACATGAAAAGATCAATGGCTGACTCAAGAGAGACATTAGCATTTAGCAATAGTCATTAGACATGTGAATGTTCAATCATTTTTACACCCTCGTGAACTAACTTACAGTCTCACTTGCAACAACATGATTTTAATGATATGAGTACTTTCTTTTCTTTTGCTTTTCCCTTTTTTTTTTTTTTTTTTTTCTAGCTTTCTTTTATTATTTGTTTATATAAAATCATGATTATGATACCCGAATCACACACTAAAAAAAAATTATTGATTTGATTTGTATACATGAAACTTAGTGAATTACTATCAATGACTTAAGAATTCGTGCACGTAGTCAAGTCCGCTTACAAGTCAAGTCCCATTCCACACTCCAAATAATCGGTCAATAAAAATGAAGGTTGCTATCGGACTAGTAATCCAATAGTCGAGTACGTGCCTCTTGTAATACAAGAAATCAAGATTTCACATTCTAATTAATACGATTAAAATGTAATTTATTTGTCAGCTACTTAAATTAACAGAACACATACCTACTCTTATATAAAAGTAACTTTTATATTATTTTCGTAAACTCCCTCTTTAATTAGAGCGTTGGAACTTTCTCGTCGAGACAGCATTCAGAGAGCTCATAACTTCTTTTTTTTGTTTGCAGGTCATACTCTCCACTAAATCCCGCATCTACACTAACAGATAAGATTTATTCTTATCACTAACAATTCTTTTTTCCTTTTAATGAATTTTTCATACTAAAAAAATTGTAACTTTTCCCTCAATAGAGGTGAAAAATCTTCTAAATCTAATTTATGCCTCCACCTAATTTATATAGCAAGAAAGCAAACTGTAATGATTAAGGAAGAATGATTAAAATTCTGATATTTTATATTATGAAATAATACTCAATATTTAGTTTTTGGGCATTTTGATAAGCACAATGATTTATTTCACTTGTGTACATGCATAAATAACAAACATGCTAACAGCTAATATGAATAAATTAGAAAAGTAACTAATAAATTGAACATTTAAAGCAGAACACTTTTGGGGAGAGAAAACTAGTGAGACTGTGGAAGGAGCGAAAAGGCCTAAGTATATATAAGAAAGACAAATGGCAGAGATGGAAGTGAAGATTGAAGAAGTTCCAATTAAATTGGGGAAAGTAAATGCGTAGTACCTTACTTGTATTTAGCAAGTAGAAAGTGAAATGGAGAAAAAAAAAATCGCAGTGAAAGAGATAAAAAGCCAGAAAATTAGAAAAAGCCAAATAATAATTTACAGAAACTGCAGGCTTTAATTGGTTATTTTCCTCCTTTCTTTTCACTCTGTCCCATTCTTGGTCAGATCACCACTTTCCCTTCTTTCCTTTGCTTTCTGTACTTTATATTATAAATATGAATAATGTGAAGATGTGATAATGAAATATGTGTCACGTGAGCTGCTTGCATGGGTGATGGGTCTCCCATGTTTGCCGACAACCACATTTTCACATATTCATTTTTACTTGCACATATTCTCTGTTTATGGGTTTTGACATCACTCTTCATCATCACCATTGTTTTTAACTTATTGATAACAACATATTAAATATCAAGAAATTAACTTACTATTATTGATTTTTTTTTGTTCACATTCAATTTTAACTTCATTATAAGTTTGAATGTAAAGTTTTTAAGTAAAATTTTAAATTTTAATTAAAGAAATTCTAATTTAAGCTCAATCTAATATATTTAAACTAGCATAGTCAGATATATTAAATTCATATTTAAATCTCTTTCTCATATTCAAAAATATATTCAAACTAATTTGAATTGAAAATTTAATTATACAATAAATAAGAGAAATTTTTAAATAGACTAAATCTACTACGTTAATTATAAATTAACTTTATCAAGATGTGATACGTTATTAAATGATAATAAAATTTTAATTTTATACCATAATTAAATATTTAATATTTAATAAAATTAATTACCGCTTTCTTTATAAACTTAGCCTATCTAAAATTTTCTTTCACAATAATGGAATGAAGATTTTTAAAATTAACTAAATTGATATATTTGTAAAAAAATTATAGATGGACTGTAAGGCACTTTTACCTATAAAAATTGTGGTATAAATGTATAATGATTAAAAAATGGTGCTAAATTAGTATCTAATTTAAGATTAATCTTTTACCCACATCTCTTCCTTGAATTGAAAGGGAAAGAAAATGTTATGGGCAAAGTCAATTTTGTATAAGAAATAGGTATGAAAATGGTGAAATGGAGGAAAAGGGGATTTGAGTGGAAATGGGTTGAAATAAGATTGGCAATGTCCCCCACTAAAAGGCACTAACTTGAAATATCTAATGTACCATCAATGAATTGGCTCTCTCTAAAACTTTTTCTCTCTGATCTCCACTGTAGATTTTTCTCTGCGACTAACCCTCGGTGACTACGGCCGCCGGAGGGATTACCAATCCCATTTTTCACTTATATATATATGTTTTTCTTAGTTACCTTTTCATGGTTTTTGTTATATTTTCTCTTCTTTTTGTTATATGTTGCCTTTAAGAGGCTTATTTTGGACTCCGTTCATATCGGGTTTTAAATTTTCGATTGTTGCATCTTGTATCTCGGCGGTTGTCTTGTCGTTTCTCTCTACAGTGTTGTCCAGCCTTCCCGTTGGATTCATTTTCTTTTGAAGCTGCTTCTTAAGAATGGATGTTGATAGGAAAGGGAGGTGGTTGCTGTCACCAGCGTCGAAAATCTAGGGATTTTCTCTACTTTGTTTTCTTTCAATCCGATAGCCACTCACAGTGAAATTTTATCTAGTCGGAGAGGGCTATTTTGTTCATGCACTCGAATTCCCTATTTGTTCAGATCTAGTAGTAGATCATTGGATCTATGGTGGATATGGCAATTTTCATGTGTTTTCAAAATTTAAGGATACATCCAGTTTCAACAGTGCTTCAACTCATTTTCAAACCACCGGAGGAGATGGCAGCGAAGAAGATGGTAGTTGGGGCTATTGTTTGGGAGGGCTTCTCAAAGAGGTATGATTGTAATATTTCAGACATTTGATCTGATTTTATGTTTGGGCTTCAAGCTCAGTATTTAAACCCTAAATGAGTTAGTTTCTTTGAGGACTTTAAGTCCTTTTTTAACTCCTTTTACTGGATCTATTTGTATTTATATATTGCTTGTATCCTTCTTGTATTATTTTGAGTTTCATATCCGACAGCAATTACTTCTTTGGGGAAAAAAAAAATCTAATGTACCTATAAATAAATTAATTATAAGCTTAGACTCAAAAGGGACCACAGAACTATGTGGAAATTGCTTGTCAGGTATGTATTGGCCTCCTGGAAGGCCTAATGATCCATAATATACTCAAGTGGTCGGGCCCACCTCTCATGGCTCCCCCTCCTCTTTTAGGGATTATTGATAAGTTTCATAACTTTTACCTATTTTCCTTGCTTTTTTTTTTCTTTTGCCAGAACATTTTTTTTTTTTTTTTTTTTGGCCAAAGAGAACCTATTTTCCAAAATAGTGCTTGTCATCTTCTTTGGTTCAAATTACTAGGCTATTCTTTATTTTTATTTTTATTTTTTTTAGTTGCACTCTGATTAAATTATTAATACCATTATATTAAACATGTAATTCAATAATTGGGGTAGCCAATGAGTCCTAATCCAACGGTTAAGGCTGAGGTCCTATAACCAAGGTTCAAAACCTACTTTTATAAATGAAGTTTGAGTTTATTTTCTGTCTAATTTAGATTTGTTATTATTTATCTTTTGTCCATATAATCCATTATATATAATATTTGGTAGAAAAATAATAATAATTGAGGTAGTCTTGAAATATGCAAATTATTCATCTATAATATATATTATTTTTAGAATGAATTTTTTTCTTCATGAAAATCTATCAATGATATTTTATAAATACACCAAAATATAATCTAAGATTTAAATTCGATTTTTCCTCTCTATGTTAAAAACAAAATCAATGTTATTTTATTCCGCAAAATAAAAATTATAAAGATTCAAACATTTCATCTCCTAAAATACGAGATAGATACTCAACCATTAAACTACCAACTTAATAAATAAATCAATTACTACTCCTCAATAGTTGTAGTAATAATAATTTGAACTCTAACTTCAAATCTTTTTGCTGGCATTTTCATGACAATTCAGCAATCAGCACTTCTCAATTATAAGGCCATGGGTCACAGCAATCAGGAATTAAATTGGATATATATAACTTTCATTGCTTAGAAATTCATAAACAAATTTGCTTTATTGAGTTAGTAATGAGTAATGACCACCCTTTCTCGTTTATAAATGCATCATGATCTTGTGATTTGCCCATAAAGTATCTTTTGCTAAGATTAAGAGTGTCACGAGAAAGAAATAGGGTCCTTAAGTTGGCTTTTCTTAAATCAAATCCAAGATCCTTTAATCATTGATTAATAGTATGTTGTTCTATTATCAGCCAGGAGATTATCTCCTTTTAATAACAATTTATTCATATTCTCTATTACAAATTATAATTTGTATTTTCTTTTATTAATTAGGCTTCCATCTTAGAGCTGTATAGATTAATTATATAATTTATATTTTCTATACTAGGACCACCGGAATACCACCACCGTTGGACCACCAACTTCTATCACCCTCATGCTGCTGCAACCCTATTGTAGTTGCCATTGCCCACCACCACCGCCCTTCACAGCTCCACCATGATATCAAGTGCTCCTAACCATCTCAATCAACATGTTCAACAATGGAACTTTTTACAGTAGAAGAATTCTTCAACTTCAACTTCAAATCCCTTTCATTTAATTCTTTAGCAGCATACCTCAATTTCCTCATCCAACAAACACAGGCTTCTACCTTTCACAATACTTGTATAAAAACCAATAACTATAATTATTAATTCATCTCTCTCAATTTGAAAGAGCTCTTTCCATGTGCCAAAAATGAAGGAAAAACAAATTTTGTACTGTTTTAGCCTAAGAACCAAAGATTGTAATTTGTAATTGTAATCCTAATTACATCTATACTTCTCTATTTCCTTAATTTGGAATAATTAGCCTGAGGTTTCTGAACAGTGATATTTGTAAATGGCTATGGATAAAAAATTTCCCCATCTCAAAATTTAAGTTACATGGGGCTCGTCCACCAAGATGACATTTGACAATGATATCTACTCTGTGTCCCAATTGGGAATGTTGGCAGTAGCTTCATTCACCATCTTTACAAGGGTTACCTGCAAATATGACAAAAAAGAAAGTCATTGCCATTCCATAATGGGGAGAGAGAAAGAGAGACTTAAGGATGATCTTTGATCAACCGTCACCACCAACATATAAATACCATTGTCATTGCATTAAAAAGAATATAATTGAAGAATAACAAATTACCAAATACCAATAGTGTTTGACAAGTTACAAAGTGGAAAACTCTCGATATATCCACAACCCATTACATCTTAACTAAGACACTTTTAGAGTTGAAACTGATATTCCATTGAGATCTTCAGATCAAAGTTAGTGAGATGCCAAGACGAGAATTATATAAGGGCACAATACGCCATCAATTTCCCATTTCTAGTCCTTGGTTTTCTCACTTAACAAACCACAAATTGACAGTCGAAAATAAATGGACCAAATGTAAGTGTTAAAAGAAACTTTTGTGACTCAACAACCCACGTAAGGGAAGGCATTATAAATGTCATATTGAAAACAGATATTATACAGGAGGTATCATTTTCAAACTAGAAAGAAGCAAGGGAAAAAATAATGCTTAAATATTGATATATAGTAAAACGTACCACACTTTCAGGGACACCAGGAGGGGGCAAGGGGAGATTTTTTGGTGGAGGTCCACGTAAATAGGATCTCTTGTCGAATCTCCACTCTCCAATTTTACCATATGTTAGCTCACCCTGGAAATTTAGTAAACCTCAGATGATAAATTAGCAATAATAGATTAATAATGTCAACACTGACGAGGGTGAACAGAGTTAACAGGTTCAGGAATTTAGAGAATGGAAAAGTATTAATAGTTATAATTGTTATAGCACCTTTTCCTAAATGGAAATAATTTCATCTTACCTTTAAGTTGTAGTCACATCCATAAGTGAAATGAATGATGAACTTTTTTCCAATTTCTAGATCCCAAGGGGGCTGCATGATTAACAATACTCTTATAAACTGCTTCACGCACAAAAGTGTGTTACATCTCAAATCTTACTAAAGATACCAAAATTGGATATTAATTTAAGTGCAAAGACTGAACCTGCAACATGAAGTCTTTCCGAAGAATGTGCTGCACACCATGTAAAGCTGATGCTACAGCATATGCATACCTTAGTTCAACAAGAAAAATCAGGAATTTTTAACTATAAGTTGGAATGCAGTTAATAAGTAGTAGTCAGTAGATAGTCACTTATTCCTATACTCACATTTCCAGCACCCAACCAAAAGTTTTGTCAGTCTCCTGGTCACCTTTCATTTTCAAAGAAACATTCATCCACGTAGGAGCGATTTTCTCCAGCAATTCCTAAATAATATAAATTCCAAACTGTGGTTCATTTTTCTCCCAACATAAACACAGGAAATGTCACAGCAAAACTAGTACAAAATGAGGATGACACAACATACAAAATTAGTTTCATTACAGAAGCATAAATTAATGAGATTTTCAATGCATCAGAATAAAAATGGATGAGCATCATAAATTAGAAAATAATTGACCCCTTGTGAAGTTAGAACAAAAGATTTCACCTTCTTGATAATGACGGGAGAATTGCCAATTGGATCAATGTTTGTCACAGGACCTTTCTCCTCTGGGTAAAACTTCCTTACGATTCTCTCATTTTCAGTGGGTTTAATGTAAAAAAATGGAAAAGCAGCTGGATACCCTTCATGTGCCAAATTTGGAAGAGGATTTACAAATATGTGATCAGGCTCTGCCATCAGTATGTATCTGTAAGAATAGCATAGCAACAGGCATTAAGAAATGTGAAAGTAAAATGTGTGCCATGTCAAGATCATAAAAGTAGAAAAACTCACTCTTCTTCAATTGTAGTCTTTTCCAGCCATTGCACAAAAGCCCAAGGTCTATTTAGGACAATGTATCCCTGGTTACATCATTGGAACCAATGTCACTACAAGTATCAATGAGATTGACTCATAAGGCAACTAAAGTGAAAATCCAATAGAGGCCGTAAGTCATCCAAAAAGCAAGTCATTTAACTTTGACCATTCGTCAACTTTCAATAAATGAACCCAGACATTGAACTTTACAGAGGTTAAAATTAAGTCCTCAAAGAAGATGAGCAAGGTATGATCTTTGTGTGAATACTAATATCTGGTATTTTCACTGCTAGATTTTTTATTATTATTTTTCAAAAGAAATTCATTGACACATGCATAAGCCATGCCCTCTTTACATGTGATAAAAACTAGAAATAAAAAATCAGAAGTTTTAAGTACACTTGCATTCTTCTTTTTTTCATACAGAAGTACATAACCACAGACAACTTACCCAAGTGCGCAATTATTTATTGAGACCCAGAAAATCCTAATACCAACTAGTCTGTTTTGTGTTCCTCCTTTCAACTATTAATAAAAATCACTCTTTAATATTAATCAAACCCAAATGAGAACACACTTTTTTTTTTTTTTTTTTTTTGCCAAATAAGAGAACACACATTTGTCTTAAAGATACAATGCTTTTCCTACAGTCAAAGTCCTTGCCTATCTTCAATTGTTTTTTCCAACTAGCTCCCTTATACATCTACTCTGCAAACCCAAATGCCGCAATTATTACATATTTCTAAAGAATACCTTTCCCAACATTATGAATTAGAGGATAGAATTATGATACTGCTCAAGTCAAGAGAAATCACAACTATCTATTGAAAATAATGCATTTATAAAAAGGTTAGCCCAAGAATTCTTAACCAACAAAAAATAATGCATGAACCTTACCCTATCCAGACCTGCCGGAAGAGGATCAACCACAACAGTAGGAATCTCATCCATCAAGTTGTCCGGATTTCCTGAGTGCAAAATCCGTGTGAACCCACCCATCTCTGACCCAGGCATATCTTTTTGCTTCTTATACCAATAGTACATAATGCGACACTGCCATTTGCTGTAAGGAGCATCTGTTGCTGTCAACGCAACATGAAAGGGAATTTTGGCATTTTTTGGTTTCTTTGCATCCTCAGGCATTTCAACAACAGGGTCAAAAAATATTCCACCATTTGAATCGTCATGTATCCATTTCCCAACAGATCTATTGTGTATTATCATGGTAACCAAATTGTATGTGGCAAAGAAAAAGCCAAGAACCAGTAGAATCAAAAGTAATTGGGAAGCACGCCCCATTGCCTTTCTTTCTATCATTGATAATTGTCAATTCAAGATCCAAGATTCTTCAAACTAGTAATAAATCAAGTGCTGAAGTCCAAGCACCCTATAAGCAAACACCAATCAATCTTTTCAAATTTACTAGCCCAGAAAATAATATGGTTTATTTATCTGATACAACTGAGATTTAATTTAGGAGATATCCAGATAAATATAAGCTCCTGCCAGTAACCTGCATAAGAATTAGGACTAAAAATTAACTTTGCTAGCAGCCAACTATGCAAAGATCAGACTCAATGAAAAAGAAACTGAAATGATGTATACTTCTTACATCAGACAACAAATATATCATAAACTTCGAAATCCCAATTCCAATAATCAGTTTACAACATAATATAGAAGTAAATTTAGACAAAACATTCTGCCACATAGAGACACGCAGACCATCACCAAAATAATAATTGAATTAGCCAATATTGAAATTTAAAACTGAAAAAATACAAATCGAAATAACGCATAGAATTAATTGCACTAAATCCTCCAATTGAACAGTTCAGTACATAAATTTCCACCAACATTCAAGCCAAAACCCACAAAAATTCGAGTTCTAAATTGTCAATACCAATGTGGGATAAGAACAAGGAGTAAAAAATCAAAGTGTGCATTTGTCAAATTACCAAGAGGTCAATTGGGCAGTGAAATCACTTTGAGAAACCAAATGGGTACCCAACAAAATTTAAAAAAAAAAAAAAAAGCAGCAGAAATGAAATCAGGAAAAAGAAAAGCAAATATAAAAAGTGGGATGCGAATAAAGAACAAGAATCAATGTAGGAGTCGTATAACTGAAAAAAGAAGGAAAGATTAGAGATATAAAGCAATAAAACAATCCACAAGATACTTGATCAACCATCAGTCATTATCAAATATAAAGAAAAAGAGAGAGATAAAGAGGAGAAGGAGAGTAACATACAATGCTATTTTGAGTTCCTAACGTAAGCACTGCAGAGAGATCCGATGATGTTTTTTTTTGGATCGAGAACTGAGAGAGACAGAGAGAGGTTTTTGTGCTTTTTGAGTGTTTCTAAACTTTGTCTTTTTTCTAGCAGGACAGATTAGTGTGATCTGTGACTGTGATGGATTTATATATTTATTATGGATAAATTACCCATTTTTAATTATTTTTTATTATAAGGACTGATTTGTAAAGAAAATCTTATAGCTAATGTAACTGATAATTACATTAATTACCTTAATTTCCAAATATATTTTTTTATATAAATTGAAAAAATTAATTAATTAATTGGCTTGTTGATGAAAGAATATAAAATTTTAACATATTTGGACTTCTCTAAATATTTTTGGGAAGAGAGAGAGATAATTAGATTATTTTTTTATACATGAGAAGATAATTATATTATTACTTATTAAGTGTTATAATTACAAAATCGCCATATTTTGTAAAGGATTGTTTTCTGTCTTTGATCCGTGTGTGTTTTTTTTTTTTTTGCATAAAAATGTTATTTTCTATATTATTATATTGTATTATTGTTTTTTTATAACTCATAATTAACAGCAATGAAACAAAAAGTAAATCAAATTAAGAGGTTCTTCCCATTTTTTTTATGATATCCTTACATTTTATGATATTTGATTTTGGAATAAGAGTTAAATTGGGGTCTTAATAGTCTATGAAAATAATTAATTAAGGAGATTGTGATTATAGAAATTAATAAAATATACAATAAATAAAGAAGAGAGATGAGAGGAAATTTGAGATAATTGAGAGGGCTTTGTAAAAGTTTGTATGTGTATATAGAGGAAAAAATTATTTTGAGATATATGATATTTATCATGTTTTATATATTGAGTTTTTTAATTTTTATTTATTTTTTTAGTGAATTTAATATTTATTTCTTCATATTATGTGATTATTTCTTTTAACTTTTTTATGATAAAAAATTTGTTAATGCAAAAATTAAATAAATTTGGACTAATTTTCCATAATTATGAAAATTAGTATATAATTAGGAGTATTTATGGTTCGGTTTGATCGGTTTAGAGTAAATATTTATAACCAAACCAATAAAATTGGTTTTTAAATATTTCAACTCTTAACCAAACTAAATAATACTAAAACATATCCAAACCAAAACTATTTGAAATCAGTTTGGATAGTCGGTTTGATAAAAATAAAAAATAAATAAAATAAAAAATTGAAGAAATCATAAAAATTTAACAAACACTAAAATAAAATCATATAACTATATAACCCTAAACTTTATCAATACTATTAAAAAAAAACAAATTTCAAATTGCGTACTTGAAATTTTATAGTATAATAATAATAAATTAGAATGAAATATTTACCAATAAGTTAGTAGGGATCAAAATAACAACATAAAAACCCTCTAAAATATAAAAATTCAATAAATATATTTAACTTCTAAAAAATTTAAATAATAATTTATATTAGTAAAGTACATATCTAAAAAAGTTTTATTATATTATTAATTTGGTTCGGTTTAACTGAATTCTCATTTTCTTAAATCAAAATCAAACAAAACATTCGGTTTATAAAAATTTTGAAACCGTAACCAATCATGAAACAATCTAAACTATGATTTTTGGTTTGAATTGAATTGGATTAATTCAGTCTGATCGATTTGATTAATTTTTGTACAGCCCTATATATAACTATAGAAAAAGGAAATGTTCATTTCTACAGCGATGAACTTTTCTAGTCTAATTTTTTTAATTATATAATTTTTCTACTAAATTTGCATAAAGATTGAAAAAACAATATAAGTAGGATTTAAAGTTTTTTTTTTCGAAGTACATATTATTGTTAGTTGTTTATATCATTGTTGTCAAATCTGAATGGAAACCAGTCTCAGGTTGGCTAAAAAAAACCAGTATCCCATGACCAGGGGCAAAATTCGGCTAACTGGCCTAGCACTTGGTGATTCAAATCGCTTTTTTTAAGTTAACCGAGCCATGAAAAAAATTTTTGCTATAAAAAAAAAAAAAAAAAAAAAAATTGTCATTAGAGAAAAAAATTTGCAAAACCAATCTAGCACAAGCCTGCCAATTGAGTTTCAAATTATCATTCACTTATTCTAACTTTTTTTTTTTTTCATGTAGGATAAACATGACCGACCTTAGTAAAAGTGAGACTCTAAACGATCAATCATAAACTCAAATTTGCTAAAATGTTTAATTTTATTGAAATGATAAAATTATACAGTGAAAAGTTTTAAAAAAAAAATCAAACTAAAAAGAAAGTTATAGATCTTAAAGCATAATTATAAGAATTAAAATGTTCTTAAAAAAAGAAATTATTGAGATGAAATGTCCTATATATCGAGACTTGAGATTTAAGAGTTAAAATTTATAAATTTTTTAACTCATTTATACTTAAAAAATATATTTAAACCCATTAAAAGCAATAGATTTTAAATTAAATAAAAATAGTAATATTCAAATAAATCTAATAATTAAAATTAAGTAGAAGTAAGAAAAAAAATACCTTATTGAAAAACTAAAATTCATAGCCAAATGATACTTGAACGACTGAAATGGATGATAACTTCATATATTTATAAATCACTGTTTCTTTTATTTTATTTTATTTTTATTGTGCTTCTTTCGGTAAAGAAATTAAAGATTTGAGTTATATTATATACTACTTCATTCATTTAAAGGAACAAAAAATTATGTTCCACTTTTCAAGGAAAAATACGTTGGGCATTTAACATAGGACTAGAAATTAGTGATTCTTCAACGTCATTTAACAGATGGATTAAATATTTAATAATTCTTGTATGATTTGTTGGTAATTCTAATAAGAATATATGGATATGGACCATATCTAAGGCTTCTTTCTTTTATTGGTCTTTTAGACTATAAAATAAATATATTCAAGCTCATTTAGAAAGAAACAATTACAATTGGGCTAAAATAATATAGACCCATAAAATAATAAATACCTTTAAAATTGAGCCTTTTATTTCATGGGGCTCTAGGCACAGGCCTTAGTTGCCTATGCCTAGAGTTGAACACAAAGATAAGTAACTTTTCTTCTTCAAAATTTTCTTAATATATAATTTACTTTGAATTTTAAATTATTATTTATTCATTCACCATTTTGAACACATGAATATTTATATTCATATTTATAAAGTAGGAGAACACAAATTCGAGTAGATCTCCCACTATCAAATAGTGGACCTCATCAAAATTTAAATTTCAAAATGATCATTTAATAAATTAATTTGTCATAATTATCTAAGTAATATTCATTAATTTCTCTGGTAACGTTCGTTAATTTTAATTTTATGTATATTATATTTATTTTTAATATACAAATAATAAATATATTATATTATTTAAAATTTCGATTCGAACCCGATTGAATTTTTAATCCGTAATTCTCTATCTTCACCGGTTCTAAAATCAGACCGACCGAGTTTGAAAACATTTACTTATACTTCACTAATGGCCCATAAACTCTGAGGCCGATGCTAAGGCTCGCAATAAGTATTTTTGGGCTAGGGTGAAACTGTGAACCACTTTCAAACTCTCTCATTTTTTTCTAATATTAATAAAAAAATTTATCAGGTTTTTTTTAAAACTTTCTTTATACTTTAGTGTATTAGTTGAGATTTAAAAAAAAAAAATGAAATAGGAATTATTCATGCAACATTAAAAGAGGGATAGGTAAGAACTCACAAATTCTAATACATTGGATCTAATATAAAATCAACTGTTTTATCAAGCTTATAAGTAACCTGATTTGCAAATCTATTAACAAAACTAATTTTGACATCAATTACATTCTGCCAAATATTTTCACAATCATCAATAACAATATCAAAACTAGGCTGAATTTTTTGTCTTTCTAAGAGTGCATAAACTAACTGATGGAAATCAGTTTCAATAATAACCTGACTCATCTGCTTAGCTTTTATTCAACTCAAGATGCTTAAACTTTCAGCCTGTGCAGGATCCAATAACCCAGCAAAGCTTCTCGAATATGTAGCCGAAAAATCACCATTATGGTCCCTAAAAATGCAGTTAATCCCTATCAGGAACAGATCCAAAAAAAATTATCAGTAAAGGCAATTAATTTTTGAATTCATATGCAACCATACATACACATGCGTGAAAGGTAAAATACTTATAAATTGTAATTTAATTGGGATAAAAAGATAAAATTTAGTGGGGTACATTTATAAATATGCATATTTTAATGAATGAATATTAAAATTCAGTGGGTTTAGTTGCCCCCACTCATTCGATAATAGATCTGCCCATGATCCCACGTTGAAAAAAAGTGCAATATCAGTGTTGGCTTTTGTCCAATATACTGTTGGTTTACTCCACTTCGCACAAGTTTCAGGACCACCAGATGACTTACCTCAATAATTGCTATCTGCAAATTTAGTTTGCTTCAAAACAAAAAAAAAAAAAAATTTAACTTAAACTTTCAAAGTCTAATAGAACATGATACTTCAATGAAATAAAACTCACTAAATCCCATCAAAAGAATAACAAAATTCATAAAGGAAAAAAAAACAATGAAAATAAAATCAGATTCATATTTAGAAAGACACATATTAACAGATCTAGAAAATAATTTTTCAATGAAATAAAACTCACTAAATTCCATAAAAAGAATAACAAAACTCATAAAGGGGAAAAAAAAACAAAAATAAAACCAGATTCATATTTAGAAAGACACATATTAATAGATATAGAGAGATATGTGTTTATTAAATATAAAAATAAAATAAAATAAAAAATAGGAACTACCATCAGCTGAATGAAGATCGACAATGACTCAAATAATAAAATTTAAAAAAAATTAAAGGAAAAATTGAGAGAGAAAATGGTTAGAGTTTTCTAATCTTGCTTGAGCATCCTTTTATTCTCGTACCTAAAAATTAAAATATCATAATAATAGTAATAAATTAATAAACAGTCAAACGCACTTTCATTTCTTGCCTTTTATATTATTATTATTTTTTTTTTAAATAATGCCTTTTATATTCTAGAGGGTTGGAATGGAAATATAGGTTTCCTTTTTTTTTTTTTTTGACATGTAGGTTTTCAATTAAGGCTCTATTTGTTTCGCGGAAAATATTTTTTTGAAAAATATTTTTCGTTTTGAAAAATTAGTCAATGGAAAATATTATTTTTTTGAAAAATATTTTTCGTTTTGAAAAATTAATCAATGGAAAATATTTTTCTAATCAATAGAAAACTAAATCTTTTTTAAAAAAAATGACTTTATTTTTTCAAAACGGGAAGTTATTTTCCGGATTTTAATAAACTCATTATAATAAAAGGAAAATATGTAAATATAAATTTATTAATCCGTCGATCACCGATATTCACTATCGGCGATCATTGATGATCAACGCCACCTGCCGCCAACCACCGCCAGCAGCCGCCAACCACTAAATTTATAATTTTTATGTATTTTTTCTCATACTTAACAATAAAATTTTAAAATTACAAAATTATTATATAAGTTTAAATATATTTATAGTCTTATAAATTGAAATTTTTAATATTTTTTAAATAATTTTTAATATTGTAACCAAATAACAGAAAATTAGTTATTAAGAAAATATTTTTTTAGAAAATATTTTTCTGGGAAAATATTTTTCAAAAATAAGTTATTTTCCGCGAAATAAACGGAGTTTAAAACACAATACCAATAAGTTTTGGCCATTACTATAATGTACTAGGTGTACTGTGCACCCAATGCACTGTTCACTGAAAGGTTAAACAATAAAAAAAATTGTTATTGTTATTGCACAGTAAAAAAACTATTTTTTAAAAAAAGAGCATGTGAGTAACATGTGACTCAACTTTATTAAAATTTAGGTTAACCTTAATAACATAGAATAATAATAATATATAATTTAAAAAATAAATTATTAATATATATCATATAGCATAATAATAAAGTAATAATTTATATTATTCCAAAATAGATTAATAATTTGATTTTTAAATTATATGTTATTATTATTCAATATTATTAAGGTTGATCTAAATTTTATTAAAATTAAACTCAAAATTATTAAGGGATAACTCAATTTTATTAAAATTGAATTTGACCTTATTAAGGTCGAATTCAACCTTATTAAAATCTAATTTAACCTTAATAACAATGAATAATAATATCATGTAATTTAAAAAGTAAATAATTAATTCATTTTGAAATAATATAAATTATTACTTTACTATATGATATATAATTTGTTTAAATATATATCATATAGCTCATTATTAAACTAATTATTAATTATTTTAAAAAATAAATTAAATTAAATATCAAAACTAATTAATTTATTAAAAAAGTAAATATTCAAACTTATAATTATATATCAATATATATCATATAACATAATAATAAAATAGTAATTTATATTATTTCAAAATAGATTAATAATTTATTTTTTAAATTATATACTATTATTATTAAGGTTAAACTGAATTTTAATAAGGTTGAGTTCGACCTTTTAGTATTGTAATTTTTTTAGATTGGTTTTAATCTATGAACAGAAAAGAAAATAAAGAGAAAAAAATAGAAACAATCACACAAGACACAAGATTTACGTGGTTCGATAATCTGCCTACATTCAAGGGAGATTTCAGTTTATTTTTTTTTATTGAAAAAATTAGTGGTGACTGCTTATATAACAAATTAGGATTTAACCCTTTAAATAGAAACTGGTTATCCCAAAAATTACACAAATACCTTTATTTTTCAATAAAGTTATACTACGCTCTCTTCTCCGCACCCGCACGATTCTCCCCATTGCTGGAACTTTGAGTGTAAAGTATTATTCGATTATGAGTCATTATTTAACACAAAACTTGACTTGGTTTTTGGAAATTATGAAATGAATTTTTAATTAAAAGCTATATTTAAAAAAAGAAAATGAATAAAAAGATATTTGAAAAAAGAGATTGGTAATGAAAATTATAAGAAGAAGAAGAAGAAGTTCAATATATGGTATACTAAAATATTATTAAAATAAATATAAATATATAATACACCTGTCAATATACCGTGCACTGAATGTACCACAAAACCCTCCTAAGTTTTTTATTTAGTAATTCAAGGATGGTGTCTAAGACTATGAGATTTCGAATATTACATTATATAAAAAATAGTATTCAGATTCACAATTTTACGCCACCTATTAAATATTTGATTAAATTTAACGATGGCTAAATATTAATTTCCATTTTATAATTAGCCGACACCAAGTTGCCATATTAAATACTTTTTGATTCATGCCGTATTAATACATCCTAAGAATTGGGCTGCATGCATCCTAACCCTTAACTTCTTTATCGTTTTTATGCTATTTTAAAAAACCAGTCAAAGGTGTTCTTAAAAAAAAAAAAAAAAACTAGTCAAAGGAAATATTTTTTTAAAAAAAATCATTTCATCAAACTGATCCTAATATAATCTAATAGTAATGGTAGTATATGTCATGCAATCGTTCAATAATTGTCATATTTAAATATATTTATGAAACACTAATAAAATTTCAATTTAGAACTAAATTCAAATTTAAGTTTTTTTTTTCTATAATTAATACTTTTAAAAGTAAAGCTATATTAATATATGTTTTAACACATTCTTCAATCATCCATTAAAAAAACACACACACACACACACACATTCTTCAATCATAAATTAGTGAAAAATTAAACATAAAAATTGATGGACCTTGCAATTAATAATATATATATATATATATATATATATATATATATATATATATATATATATATATATATATATATATATATATATATATGCGTAAT
>CATKHJ010588512.1:0-41877 GCA_949750685.1 Vernicia montana | reverse complement strand
CAGAGAAATGGCATGAACAATTGTAGGATTTGATATATTGTTTGATTGTCCTCGTAGAAAGTCTTCTAATTTCGTAAGTTTTAAGTATTTTGTGGATCTTCAGTTTTGATTGATATGTTGTTTTTCCTTCTTTATCCCAATAGGCTGTGTTGTTTGCTTGTCAAAAGGATAATTCTTATTGCAACCTGACAACGTTTCTTTAGCTAGAATTGTCCTTTAAAACAGTTAAATATCACTCTACCTACCAATGAGTTTTTGTTCACTGGTTAGAGGACTTGAGTTCGAGCCCCCCAATGAAAGCCAAATTTACTATTAAAAAAAAAGTCACTCCAACTTGTTAAACATCCTAAGGAAGGCCTAACTTTTTTAATTTCTGGATGTAATTGAAGGTATTTGATTATATCTGTTTGTAAAACTGAACATTAGAGCCATATTTTTATCTTAAAATCCTTCTAGGAAAAATATTGAGCATAAAATCCTAATAGTATAAGCGTGTCATTAAAGTCTTGAAATTCAAATCCTAATAGAAGTGGTAGGACTTGACTCTAAATAAAGTCTTAACATAGTTAAAATATAAATTACCCTAATATGAAAAATGCTAAAATAGTTTGAACAGCAACTTCAAAATAATAATTATGAACTTTTTCTCCTTCATCGGAAGGACTTGCAAGGGCTGAATTTGTAAGGGGTATTTCTTACCATGAAGCTATATGAACTTTTAGTATGCAACTGGGAAGACTATTTTGCAAGAGAAAGTCTCTGTATTTCGAAGGTTTGGTTTTAGTTCAGCAAGGACTTATTAAGCTGCCAAATTTGTTAAATACAACCCCTTTTACATGAAACTAGCATTTCTTCAAGAACAATAAAAAATGCTTGAACATGACTTCTCTCGCAACAGTGAAACACAATGTATGAATTTGTTCATTTAATTTATTTTTGGATGGAGATGGGAGTTGAGAATTGTCATTTTAATGTCTTCATTTTATCTTTTGGGTTATTTTTCATGCATGCTAGGTTCTACATTTTCTGCAACTTGCAAGTCTTGTTGGATGCTGTTGCTCAAACAGTTTTTGCAGTGGTTCTTCTTTCCGCTCTGTTTTCCATGGCAAAGGTGATAGCCAAGCAGTTAATCAGGTCCTGTAATAAGTATCCAAGTATGCTCTCTTTTATTTTTCCCCCTTTATGGAAACTTCTTTTTTTCCCCTGTACAATGGCAGCTTTGTTAGATGAAAATGCATTTTGCCTTGTGAATATGCAGTGATATCTATTTTGTTCTCAAACTGAAGCTCCGGTTTATAGTTGCAAAAATGATTGAATACAATGAGAGCATGCTCCTTTAATATATATGGTACAAATAGGTCTTCCAACTTAGACCTAAAAATCCATTCATATTCATTCCTTGTATTTCAATTTTTGTCAATTGAACCCTCAAATTCATTGAATTTCATTAATTTTTGAAGCCGTTTAAGTTCATTATTAAATTGATTTTCACAGGTTTTGTGGTTTAAGTCGTGGATGGCTTATTCATACTATTGTCATATTGGTAGGAGGGAGCATTTTTTGTCTTGTTTAATGATTTCTCTTGATCGTATCAACTTTCTTTCTTTTTATGGAGGAAATACCAAGGAAAATTTCTGGTCCTGTATAATGATAATTTCTGAAAGTGAAAAATTGTTTAGAATTGATTTATATGCGTTATACTCGGTTGTTCCAAGTCCAAAATGCAAGTGGACACAAATAAATGATAGTAATTCATTTAATCTTTAAATATATTTGGTGAACGCGTGAAACTATTTAGTAGTGTAATTGAGCCGACTTGAATAGAATGATACCAAGTTCGATCTTAACTCAGCTCAAAAACTCGAGACTCGAAACTTGATTCGATCGAGCTTGATTTATTAAAGTTCAAGCTTGGTTTGATGGACTACTCAAAGTAGTCGAGATCGATTCCATTGATGATATTATCAATTTTAATCTCATGTAAAAATTTTTGAGCTAAGCTCTATTATGTGTAATAATTAATAAATATTAAGTTTAATTAAATTTGCGAGCCGTTTCGAGTTGAGTGAGTTGAGTAATTTGATACTTGAGTTTGGCTTATCAAACTCGAGTGGATTTTGAATTGAGTCTAAGTGGCTCACAAATAAATTGATTCGTTTACACCCTCATAGTGGATAGACCTTAAGTCAAACATGCAATGACTTGATACGGTTTATAGGTGCGTGCTAAGGTGTCTTGAGAAAATCTCAAGTAACTTTTACTTGAGTTTTCTTTAAGTTATAGATCACCGGTTACCCATTCAACGGGTAACTTATTACACAAAAAAAAAAAAAAAAAATTGCCTCAAATAGAGAGAGTCATTTCTTTAGCAATTTATCTAAACCTCATTTTCTTGCAATATCTGAACACCCATAAATGATGAATGGCGGTGGATAAGAGCCGGTGCTAATGGAGAAAAAACCCAAGATCAAGATCGTTTGCACTCTGGGACCTGCTTCCAGATCTGTACCCATGGATCTCATGAATACCACCAAGAAACCCTTGATAATCTCAAGGCTTCCATGGTTAACACCGGTATTCTTTGTGCTGCATGCTTGACACCAAGGTATATGTTTAAATTTATCACCTTTTCTTGTTTTTTGACTCTTTTTTGGGATTTTTGCATCTGGGTATTTATACTGCATTTCTCTGTTTTTTTTTGGTTTGATATAGATTTTTTTTTCTATCCCGGGATCACTTTGTCTCCCACCTTTGCATGTTGTGTACGTGTGTTTATTTGGAATTTTCTGAAACTGGGTTTTTTTTTTTTTTGGGTTCATTTTTATTTAATTTGTTGTTATCTAATTTGGACTTATTGGGAGGATTTGTTGTGAATTACCCCTGGAAGGATTTACAAAATATGACACATTTTTACAAAATTATCAATAAATTTACCAAATAATGGAAATTTTGCTCAATATTTTGTAAGTGGGAGACATTTACAAAATATTGCATGTTTTTACAAAATTCACAACAAATTTACAAAATAATGTAGATTTTGCCTAATATTTTGTAATAAGAAAGGTTTTACAAAATATGACATTTTTTTATAAAATTATCAACAAATTTACAAAATAATTTACATTTTTCTCAATATTTTGTAATCTGGAGGAATTTACAAAATATGACACGTTTTTACAAAATTCTCAATAAAATTACAAAATATTGGAGATTTTGTCTAATATTTTGTAAGCTAGAGCGGGTTACAAAATATGGCTCTTTTTTACAAAATTATCAAAATATTTACAAAATAATTATGATTTTGCCCAATATTTTGTAAGTTGATGAGATTTACAAAATATGGTATTTTTTTTGCAAAATTATGAATAAATTTACAAAATAATAGATATTTTACCCAATATTTTGTAATATGAAATTTTTATAAAATATGATATTTTTTTACAAAATTCTCAATAAAATTACAAAATAATTATGATTTTGCCTAATATTTTGTAATCTTTAAGGGGTTACAAAAAATGACATGTTTTTACAAAATTATCAACAAATTTATAAAATAATGGAGATTTTGACCAATATTTTGTAAGTGGGACGGATTTACAAAATATGACACTTTTTTACAAAATTCTCAAAAATTTTACAAAATAATTTAAATTTTGCCCAATATTTTGTAAGTGGGAGGCATTTACA
Organism: Vernicia montana; assembly: GCA_949750685.1. Classification (NCBI taxonomy): domain Eukaryota; kingdom Viridiplantae; phylum Streptophyta; class Magnoliopsida; order Malpighiales; family Euphorbiaceae; genus Vernicia; species Vernicia montana. The sequence goes on along the minus strand of CATKHJ010588512.1, from coordinate 38,190 downwards.
AAATATTGCATGTTTTTACAAAATTCACAACAAATTTACAAAATAATGTAAATTTTGCCTAATATTTTGTAATATGAAGGGTTTTACAAAATATGAAATTTTTTTACAAAATTATCAATAAATTTACAAAATAATTTAGATTTTTTCCAATATTTTGTAACCTGGAGGGATTTACAAAATATAGTATGTTTTTACAAAATTCTCAATAAATTTACAAAATAATGGAGATTTTGTCCAATATTTTGTAAGCTGGAGCGGTTTACAAAATATGGCTCTTTTTTACAAAATTATCAAAACATTTAAAAAATAATTAGGATTTTGCCTAATATTTTGTAACCTGGAGGGGGTTACAAAATATGACATTTTTTTTTACAAAATTATCAATAAATTTACAAAATAATGAAAATTTTGACCAATATTTTGTAAGTGGGAGGAATTTACAAAATATGACACTTTTTTACAAAATTCTTAAAAACTTTACAAAATAATTTAAATTTTGCCCAATATTTTGTATGTGGGAGACATTTACAAAATATTGTATGTTTTTACAAAATTCATAACAAATTTACAAAATAATGTAGATTTTGACTAATATTTTGTAATATGAAAGGTTTTACAAAATATGACACTTTTTTACAAAATTATCAACAAATTTACAAAATAATTTAGATTTTTTTCAATATTTTATAATCTGGAGGGATTTACAAAATGACACGTTTTTTTATAAAATTCTCAATAAAATTACAAAATGATAGAGATTTTGTCCAATATTTTATAAGTTGGAGCGGTTTACAAAATATGACTATTTTTTACAAAAATATCAAAAAATTTACAAAATAATTAGGATTTTGCCAAATATTTTGTAAGTTGATGAGATTTACAAAATATGGCTTTTTTTACAAAATTATCAATAAATTTACAAAATAATGAAAATTTTGACCAATATTTTGTAAGTGGGAGAGATTTACAAAATATGACACTTTTTTACAAAATTCTCAAAAACTTTACAAAATAATTTAAATTTTGCCCAATATTTTGTAAGTGGGAGACATTTACAAAATATTGCATGTTTTTACAAAATTTACAACAAATTTACAATATAATATAGATTTTGACTAATATTTTGTAATATGAAAGGTTTTACAAAATATGACACTTTTTTACAAAATTATCAACAAATTTACAAAATAGTTTACATTTTTCCCAATATTTTATAATCTGGAGGGATTTACAAAATATGACACGTTTTTTACAAAATTCTCAATAAAATTACAAAATGATAGAGATTTTGTCCAATATTTTGTAAGCTGGAGCGGTTTACAAAATATGGCTTTTTTTTACAAAATTATCAAAAAATTTACAAAATAATTAGGATTTTGCCAAATATTTTGTAAGTTGGTGAGATTTACAAAATATGCTTTTTTTTACAAAATTTTCAATAAAATTTACAAAATAATAGAGATTTTACCTAATATTTTGTAATCTGAAATTTTTACAAAATATGACACTTTTTTACAAAATTCTCAATAAATTTACAAAATAATTAGGATTTTGCCCAACATTTTGTAACATGAAGGGGGTTACAAAATATGGCATTTTTTTTATAAAATTATTAATAAATTTACAAAATAATAGAGATTTTGATCAATATTTTGTAAGTGAGAGGGATTTACAAAATATAACACTTTTTTACAACATTCTCAAAAAATTTACAAAATAATTTAAATTTTGCCCAATATTTTGTAAATGGGAGGCATTTACAAAATATTGCATGTTTTTACAAGATTCACAACAAATTTACAAAATAATGTAAATTTTGCTTACTATTTTGTAATATAAAGGGTTTTACAAAATATGAAATTTTTTAACAAAATTATCAATAAATTTACAAAATAATTTAGATTTTTCTCAATATTTTGTAACCTGGAGGGGTTTGCAAAATATAGTACGTTTTTACAAAATTCTCAATAAATTTACAAAATAATGGAGATTTTGTCCAATATTTTGTAAGTTGGAGCGGTTTACAAAATATGGCTCTTTTTTATAAAATTATCAAAAAATTTACAAAATAATTAGAATTTTGCCAAATATTTTGTAAGTTGGTGAGATTTACAAAATATGGCATTTTTTTTACAAAAATTTCAATAAATTTACAAAATATTAGAGATTTTACCTAATATTTTGTAACCTGAAATTTTTACAAAATATGGTACTGTTTTATAAAATTCTCAATAAATTTACAAAATAATTAGAATTTTGCCCAATATTTTGTAATTTGGAGGGGGTTACAAAATATGCCTTTTTTTTACAAAATTATCAATAAATTTACAAAATAATTGTTATGAATAAATTAATGGATGTCTATAACTCATGACTTTTAGAATTCTATAACTCATCTCCTTTATTATATTAGGTTACATGTTCTTGAGTTTATTGTAATTGATTATATTGTAACCTATGTTGATTCTACCCTATAAATAGAGATACTCATAGCATTGTTATACACACCAAGAAATAATAATATAAAAGTCATTTTCCTTCTTCATTCTTGTGTTCTTGTTACTTTACTTTTATTTATTTTCATAACAATAAAAGTTTATTAACTGAGTATGAGAGATTTTGCAACCGGTTTGCTAAGTCAATTAACTTCCTTCTTCTTCTTCTTTCATATATATATATATATATATATATATATATACTTGCCAATTAAATACTAAATCTTGCTAAAAAAAATCTATCGTTTATCTCATCGTGGTATATTATTTAGAGGCAATTTTTAGCTATTTTAACCAGAAATCATTCTTCCTCTTATTCTTCTTTTTTCTTATTTCTTCCAATAAATGTTTAGATCTACTCATTTTTTTAGGTGAATCTGAATTTCTATTTTCATTTTTTTTGGAGAGTTTTGATTTGTCCAAATCTATTTATTTTTTAGTTTATTATGGTTGTTCTGTGCTCATATCTTGAGATTTAATTTTTTTTTTCTTAAATAATCTTCAAATCTATTATTTTTTGAGTAGTTTTTAACCTCTTAATTTCATGTCTATCTTTTTTTGGTTCATCTTGATATTAGTATGTGGTGTTTTTATAGTGATTTTGGTTTTTTTTTTATCATTAGTATATGATATTTTGTTATTTGATTGATGTTACAAGAAGTTATACAGATTTTTCAAGCATAGTTGGTGATTGGATGATTCAGATTAAACTCGTAAAAAAATCAGAGAGTCGAACAGTAACAGTTTGTCACCGAGTGAAGTATGTTTTCTGACGAATAATTCAGTCAAATGCTCCGTCAACTCAATCTATTTTTTCAATTTTAATAATATGATTTAATTTAAGATTTATTATAAATTTATGTAGCTAAGTAATATTTTACATATCTACCTTGTACTATTGTTTCATTTAATGAAACATTTTATGTTTCCTTAAAAAAAAGCTTCCTGCCTGGTGTTAAGTTTAGTTAAGTTTTTATTTTTATTTTTTTTAATTCTAAGAGTTAAATATTTTATTAGCAAAGAGGTTAATTTTTTATTTTTTTAATTACTGAATTTCTTAATACCATAAATATTAATATTAGAATAAAAAAATTATTAAATTTTTATTTAGCATAAGATTTTCTAATCCTATTATTATTACAATATTTTAATTTTAATTCAAGTATATATTAAAAATTATTATATAAATGAAAAGCTATTTCTACATTTACATAAAAAAATAAAATTCAGAAAAATATTCTCCTACCAATATAAAACAACAACACAATTTAATATTTCATTAGCAAAGACAACTTTTATTCTTTTTAAATAACAATCTCCATAGCAAAAAATATATTGATATCAATGGGAAAAAAAAAAAAACTAAAATGCTAAAAACAACAAAGTAATTAAATTTTTAGCATAATATTTTGGACGTTTCCTAATAGAATAAATATCACTAAAAAAAATTAAAAGTATATTATTTGCAAAATAATATGAAAATTAATCATTTTGTGTAAATTTTTAGATAATGTTATAAAACATAGCTATTTTCTATAAAAAAAAAAATGTCATTTAGAAATATATTTTTAAAATATTATGACTCATTTTTAAATTTTAAAAATGTCATTTACACAATAATAAAATTATTGACTCATTTTTTGATAAATTTTCAAATGATTTTATAAATGAATCCATTTTTTTAAAAAATGTGTAACTTATAAAATAATATGATGACTACCCTTTTTTTGTAAATATTTGAAGTATTTTGTAAGAAATTATATTTTTTGTAAATGCTTTCAAATTATAAAATAATAGGTAAAATCACTATTATTTTGTAAGTTTATGTAGAATTTTGTAAAAAATAATTATTTTTTATAAATGCAAATTATAAAATAATAGGTAAAATCAACATTATTTTGTAATTTTATGAAAAACATTGTAAAAAATGGTCATTTTTTATTAATGCCTTTAATTTATAAAATAATGTGTAAAATCATTAATATTTTATAAATTTATGAAAAATTTTATAAAAAATGATTTTTTTATAAATGCATTCATATTACGAAATAATTGATAAAATCACCGTTATTTTATAAATTTATAAAAAAAATTATTTTTTATAAATTACTTCAAGTTACAAAATAATTGGTAAGATTGCTATTAATATCTATAGCAAATGATCTTCTCAATTTTAATGCTGCTGGATATAAATCTATAAAAAAAAAATTATTATTATTATTATTTTTATAATCTTTTTTTTTTTTTGCCGAATGTTATTATTTTTATAATCAAATCAAGGATTAAGAGACTATTCAATCTTATGTATATGTATATATTTTAATTTAATAAACAAAAATATAAAGATTTTTTTTTATTTTTTACATTAAACAGAAATGATTATTTCAGGTGAACAATTATTTTAATTTAATTTTATAAGTTTTGAGACGAAGCAACTAAATTTTAAGCGTGTGAATTAAATTTTTTTTTTTTTGACCTAATGGTTCAATGTATTTCAACCTTTCCGTACTTTTATAATTATACATATAATATTAATTTTTAAGTCAAAATTGAAAGAATTTTTAATTTTATTATTTATTAAAAATTAAAAAGTCAAATTGATTATTAAATTGATTATATTATATTATTAATTTAAATTTTAAATTTTATTTAAAATTAATTGAATTATTGAATTTTATTAATTTAATTCAAATTTATTAAATTCAAATTCGCAAATTTAAAGTCCTCGATTAAATCAAATAAAAAATTTAGAGATTAAATTAATTAATAATATAACATAATAACTCTTTTTATTTTTAATTTATAAAATATAATAATTTTCATTCAATTTTAATGTGAGATATCAAATAGCCAACCCCAACTTTTTACTCTCTACCTTTTTTCTCATTTTTCTCTTGTAGTTTTTCTTTTTTCAATCATAATAAATAACTAAACCATATCTCCATCTTATTTGCATGAATTAGTTAGAGTTTATAAATTTAATAGTAAATTTAGATTAACAGATGACAACTTAAATATGTATGGAAGAAGATTCTATGACTGTTAAGGTTTCAACATCTGAAAATAAATTATGGACTTTCAGCAATGAAAATGATTTTATTGGTTGAAAATCCGTTTAGAATCTTATGTTAGATTTATTTTCCTTAATTGTTTGTTAATTTTGTTGATTTTATGTTATTAATATTTTGTTTTATCTTTCTTAATGAGAGTTTACTTGTTTTCCTTTATGGAGTTTGTTTTTCATCATGAGAGTTAGGAGGAGTTTGAGTATGATATTTAATAAGGGACAAAATATACCAAACCGAATTAAGCTATAATAGACCGAACCCAGCTACTCAAAAGTCCAATATTGAAATATCAGGGTCAATGTTATCATTAATCAGATTCCTAGTCTGAAACTGAAACATGAAAATTGTCATCCTAATCCGACTCATTCTATGAATCTATATAAAGATTCACAACTTATAAATATCTCAAAAATCAACCTTCACAGGTATGAGGAAAAAAAAAGTCTAAAAAACTCTCTCTTTACATTCTCCCTCAAATTATTATTGACTTAGGCATCAGAAACTCTCCCGGGGGTTAGCCCTAGGAGCCCTTGAACTGCTTTCTTCTTTAACCTCAAGTTTTACTTTTCAAAGGACGACACAGAAAAGCTGTGTCCCTGCTCCTCCATTCCTATTGGAAACCATTTTTCCGGTCATCAACATCTTGATCCATCAGATACAAACCTTCATCATCATGAACAAATCATCATCAAATCAACCAATCATATCAAAAAAAAAAAAAAGAAGAAGAAGAAGAAAAGCACAGAAAATATAAAGAAGCAGATCAGGAAAGAGAGATAGCCAGGAGAGAGAAAATGGAGTTGTGACTCCGATTCACCCACCTTCGGTAATCACAATTCGGTTATCATCTTCAACAAAAAATATATATATATATATATATATCAAGCCGATGCCAAAAATTTTGCATCCAACTCATACAACATATATTCAAAAATTTTAGTTTTACCCAAGATCATGGATCGAAAATCTGTGAATATTATAAAAAAATAAAATAAAAAAAAAGGCTCAACCTTCTTGCAGAGGCACAGCTGATGATCACATCATCACCAAAACTAAAACTCAAACCCAGCTCCTCACCACCGCATTCGCAAGACGAAATCAAGCTGCTCAGACCAGCTCACACCGGGGTCGCAAGCTTGAAGGCGAGTCATTTGCGATAGCACCGATTGGCACTTGTTCCATCAAGAGCTCAACCACCGGGCTCAACCTCATCAAATGGAAAATCAAAGCACAGGTTGACTGGCAAAGGGCCAACAATGGTCATCGATAGTGGAAGATCAAGCAAGTGAACGATGAACCGCTAATGATGATGCATCATATATAAGCTTTGACGAATGGTGAACGACGAATCTTGCATGAAGGCTATAGCTTCACCATTGATGAAATTCTGGCCAAGAGTAACCTTGGTAGTTATCGGATGGGACTAAGAGAGGTAAGTTGATCCAAGCAAAGCAAATGTACCATCAAGTCACTTTGCTTTGTACCGGCTACAGTAATAAGTCACAGGTCTTTTTCCTTCTTTATCTATTTTGTCCAGCTCATAAAGATATACACATGTCCCATCTTCTGCCATTTTTATTCAACAACTGCAGCCTCATAGAGGCTTTAATATTTCTTGAAAGGTAATTGTTACATCCTAATATAAACTGATCGCCCACATAGTCTACATCCTACTCTGAACTAGAGTCCATCTCCATATACAATACTGAAAAGGAATAATCCAACTCCAAGAATAATCCAACTCCAAGAATAATTCGACTCCAAGAAGGATTCGGCACAGCACTCCACTATAAATAGATTCATTTTCTCCATTAAATGGATAACACAATTCTAAACACTTCTCAGTGACTAAAAACTTAATAATCTCCATCTTTTTTTACTTAAGCATCCGAGTGGTCTCCCAGGCACATCGCCTGGACCCTCTAATTCGCTGTCTTATAGGAACTGGAGATAGCCTACATGTGTGCCAGAGATCGAAATTCTTTATAAGCATATCAATTGGTGCGGTGAGGGTGGAATACTACCTTAAAAATTCAAATTAGATTTCCCAACAAACATTCATGGATCCAGAGAACGGGGGCGAGGGCCTAGGCCTGAACTTATTCCCTGACCTTCCTAATAATGAAGAAAATCCCTAGGCTAACCATCAGGCCGGACCTGCCTTACCCAACCTTAATGACCCCGTAAACTTGAACGATCCGATCGCAGCACAAGCCACTATGCAGAACCTTTTTGCCATATTTTCTCAGACTTTACTACCTAGTTAAAAGAGTTAAAACAAGCCATAACTCAGCAATCCCAAACAGCGGCGCCGGCAGCAGATAATATAGATCCTATGAATGGAGCTACTCAGACAGACAAAGACCCAATTACCAAACCTTGGTCGGATGGAGAACAAGAAGAAGACCCCAGGAATTTAGAGAATAAGGTTTGGGAAGTCATGACAAAAATAGTGGTCAAGGTAAACGAAATGGATTTCGATCTAAGAACAGATTCGCCCCTTTGTGATAGCATCATCAGGACGAACTACTCCCCAAAATTCAGAATCCTTACCCGTATAGAATCCTATGAGGGAACTACTTGCCCCAAAAGCCATATCCATAAATTTCGAACCATGATTAATGTTCAAACTCACCTAGATCATGTTCTATGTAAACTTTTCCCTACTACACTAAAAGGATTGGCTCAAGATTGGTATTAAACCTTACCCCCCAAAGCTTGTCACATCATTTGCCCAACTCTCCACCCTCTTCCAAGCTCGATTCATTGCCTCTATTATCCCTAAAAAGATATCAACTGATCTACTAAATATTGTCCAGAAATAGGGGCAAAGTCTGAGGAAATATTTGGAACGCTTCAACAGGGAGGCGATCCAGATCGAATACTTAAATAAAGATATCGCCTATACGGCGATGCTCCGCGGGACTTCAAATCATGATTTAAGAAAGGAGCTGCTATCCAATCCACCTCAAACTATTTCATCCTTAATGGCGATTGCCCAGACACACATCCGAATTGATGACAAAATGAGAGATTTTGATCAGAGACAGAAAAAGGAAGGAACCGCATCCATAGGTCAAGGAAATCAACAAGGTGATCACCAATACCGACCTAGCAGGATAATGAAGGAGGAAGTAGGAGAGGGGATAGAACAGAGGGATCGGAAGGAAACAACAGGTGGTTCACCCCACTAAACATGAATAGATCACGCGTGTTAATGTGGATCAAAGATAATGGCGAAAAGGTGCAATGGCCTAGAAAGATAAGCAGTTCCTCAGCGGGAAAGAGGGACAATAATAAATATTGTGATTTCCACAATGATAAAGGCCATGAAACAAATGAATGCTAGCACCTCAAAGAAGAAATTGAAAAATTAATTAAAAAAGGTGTGACTGGTGTAAGGCGATTCGTTCGCCGAGATAGAGAAAAGGAACAAAGGGGGAGATCTCGTGAAAGAACAGAACCCAGAGAAGCTGAGCAGAAAAGGCAGAGAAGGGAAGCAGCTAGAGAGATTAATATGATACTGGGAGGAAGTACATGGGGTGATAGCTCCACCAAAAGAAAGCTTGCTGTGAGGTACATCTATTCAGTTAATACCCAAAGATCGCCCAATAAGATGTTCGACCTAGTAACTTTTTCTGATGAAGATAAAGGGAAGGTGATCTCCCCCCACAACGATGCCCTGGTCATCACAGGAAGGTTAAATAACTTCCTAGTTAGAAGAATGTTAGTTGATGATGGGAGTGCAGTCAATATGATCACCCTATCTGTGTTTAAAACAATGGGGCTAACTGAAAAAGACCTAAAGCCCGTGGCCACCCCTCTTGTGGGCCTAGGGGAAAAAACTTCCCAGTGGAAGGATCAGTGATGATAGATGTAGAGCTAGGCGATGAGGATATCACAAGGGAAGTACAGGCATAATTCATGGTAGTAGACATCCCCTTCGCCTACAATGCAATCATTGGGAGACCAATCCTTTTTGACACATGTGCAGTAACATGCATCAGATACCTCATGATAAAGATCCCAACTTCTAGAGGAATAACAATTATCAGAGGTTGCCAAGAGACATCCAGGCAAACCTATTTCAATGCCTTAAAAGGGGTCTTCCCAGCACTACAGGCCGAACTGGTAGACAACTCGAAAAGAAAAGATAAGGCAGAGCCTGAGGGCGGGCTTGAGAAAATAGAGATCGGTACCGAAAGGGTCATACAAATCGGATCTACACTAAAGAAAAAAACAAGCTCCGAAATTAAAAGAACATTACAAGAAAATCCGAAATACTTCACCTGGGAAACTAAAGAACTAACAGGAGTAAGCAAAGAGGTAATCACCCACAGGCTCAGCATAGATCCTTCTGTCAAGCCTGTAGTGCAAAAAAAGAGAAAGCACTCACCCGAGAACCAGATTGCCATTGCTAAAGAAATCCAAAAGCTGCTAGAAGCAGGGGTTATTAGGGGAGTGCATTACCAGGAATGGTTGGCAAATGTTGTGATGGTTAAGAAACCAAATGGCTCATACCAAATGTGTGTAGATTTTACAGATCTGAATAAAGCCTGCCCCAAGGATAATTACCCTTTGCCAAGCATCGATCAATTAGTGGACTCAACAGCCAGACATGAGTTGTACTCTTTTCTTGATGCAAAAGCAGGGTATCATCAAATTCAAATGCATAGATTGGATGAAGAAAAGACATCTTTTGTAACAAACTAGGGGATATACTGCTATAAGATGATGCCTTTTGGATTAAAAAACGCTGGGGCAACCTATCAAAGGCTAGTCAATCACATGTTCAAAGACCATATCAGCAAAAACATATAAGTCTATGTGGATGATATGATTATCAAGAGTAAGAGAGCTGAAGATCACCCCAAAGATATAGAGATGGTCCTGAAAATCCTGAAGTCCTACAACCTAAAGTTAAACCTCGAAAAGTGTGTTTTCGGGGTTCCAGCGTGGAAGTTCTTAGGATACATGGTCTCCCAAAGAGGAATCGAGGCAAATCCTGACAAAATTGAAGCAATCCTTAAAATGAATCCTCCCAGCAACAAAAAAGAAGTTCAAAGGCTGAATGGGCGGATAACGGCACTGAGGCGATTCATTTCATCTTCAGCCAAAATATGCCAGCCATTTTTCAAAGCATTAAAACACTTGAAGGACTTTCAGTGGACAAAAGAATGTCAAAAATCCTTTGAAGAACTGAAAAAATTCCTAACTAGCCCCCCCTTACTAAGTCGCCTTGTACCTAAAGAAGAGCTTTACTTATACTTATCCACAACTGCAGAAACTATAATTGCGGTATTAGTAAAGGAAGAAGAAGGAGAACAATACCCGATCTACTAAGTCAGTCGAATACTCCAAAATGCCAAACTGAGATACCCGACCTTGAAAAAACACGCCCTTGCATTGCTTATGGCCACACAAAAATTAAGGCACTACTGTGAAGCCCATCAAGTAATAGTCCGAACGGGCTTACCCCTAAGAAAGATCCTATAAAAACCAGAAACTTCAGGACTGAAGTCTAGGAATAATGTATGAACCAAGACAGGCGATGAAGGGACAAACACTGGCAGATTTTGTGGCCGAACTGACCCCAATTGTAAAAGAACCACAAGAAATAGAAAAAGAAGAATGGGAAATGTTTGTGGATGGAGCAGTAGGAGCAAAAGGATAGGGGATAGGGATCGTGATCAAAGGACCCTACAAATTGATAATTAAACATGCTGTAAAATTGAATTTTTCGATCTCTAATAACGCAGAACAGGACTCTTCTTAGCTCGAGAAATCCGAATGAAAAAATTAATAATATACAGTGACTCCCAGCTAGTGGTCAACCAGGTGAACAATAATTATGCAGTTAAGGAGGAGAGCCTAAAGAAATATTTAGAACTAACTCAGTTAGCCTTAAAAGAAGGAGAACAGCTGGGAGGAAGTTGGATAGTGAAGCAAATCCCTAGATCAAAAAATTGCAAAGCAAATGAAATCGCCAAGTCAGCAGCAACATGAAAAATAGAAAATTTAAGGAGGATCCCCATAGAAATCCAAAATTTCCCCACAACAGAGATGCAATCTATAATGATAGTAGAATGGAAAGGAATTTGGATGGAACCTATTGTTCAGTACTTGGCAGAAGGATCCCTTCCCAAGAAAAGATCAGAAGCAAAAGGGTAATAAATAAAGCAAAAAGATATAGCTGGTATGAAGGAGACCTGTATCGGCAATCTAAAACTCACCTTTGTCTAAGATGCATTCGCCTAAAAGACGGAGATTATGTGCTAAGAGAAATTCATGATGGGATCTGTTGGGCTCATGAAGCAAGCTCCAGCCTCATCAGAAAAATCCTATTACAAGGATATTACTTGCCTACATTGAAGAAAGATGCAATAGAAAAGGTTCGTCGATGTATTCGGTGTCAGGAACATGCACCCGTCCCAAGGCTACCTTCAAGAGAACTCGCCCCTATAGGATGCGCCTAGCCTTTTCAATAATGGGGGATCGACATTTTAGGACATTTCCCTACTGTAATAAGACAATACAAATTTTTGGTAGTAGCCATTGATCATTTCACAAAATGGATCGAAGCCGAACCCTTGGCAAAGATCACTCAGCAAAATATAACATATTTTTTCTAGAAGTTAGTTGTCTGTAGGTTCGGCACACCAGAAATCATAATCTCATATAATGGCAAACAATTTGACTGTGCACCATTCAGATCATTTTGTAGAGGCCTTTACATTGATCTGTGATTCACTTCGGTAGCTCACCCCCAAACTAAAGGCAAAATAGAAGTAGCAAACCGAATCATCCTCCAAGGATTAAGAAAAAGATTAGATGACAGAAAAGGAAAATGGGCAGAAGAGATATACAGCGTACTTTAGAGCTACCGAACCACATCCAGAGAACCAACAGGAGAAACACCTTTCTCCTTAACATATGGATCAGAAGCTATGGTACCAGTAGAGATCGGAATGTTGAGTTACCGAAATGAGAGGTCTGAGGAGATCGATCAAGAAATGGGAATCAGAATCAATTTAGATTTATTGGAAGAAAAAAGGGATACAACATATGAAAAAGCGGCTGCTTACAGGCAAAGGATGATCCGATAACATAACCGTAAAGTTAGAGAAAAGACTTTCTAAGAAGGAGAGCTAGTCCTGAGAAAGGTCGAGATCACCAAGGGCAATGCAAGAATTGGGAAGCTGCAACCTAACTAGGAAGGACCATATGAGATCGCCAGCTTGGTGGGATTAAAAGCCTATAAGTTAAAAGATCGCAAGGGAAAGATCCTACCACGAATATGGAACTCGGACAATTTAAAAGCCTACTATCAATAAAAAGTCTTTCTACTTGTTTTTTGCTCTTTCTTTCTCCCATTGTCTTTTATGTTTATAATTCGAACATAATTCAACTATCAAGAAATTATTCAAGTAATTTTTTCAGCATGAGGAATCATTCTCCATATTATAATCGCCAAGGGATAGATGAACTAAAAGTTCACCCAATACTCCCCAGAAGTCGCCACGGGATAGGGAACTAAGTGTTCGCCCAAAACTCCCTATTCGGAAAGTCACCACGGGATAGACGAACTAAGAGTTCGCCCAAGACTCCCTAGAAATCGCCACGGGATAGGCCAACTAAGTATTCGCCCAAGACTCCTTAGAAGTCGCCACAGGATAGGCCAACTAAGTGTTCACCCAAGACTCCCTAGAAGTCATTACGGGATAGGCCAACTAAGTGTTCGCCCAAGACTCCCTAGAAGTCGTTACGGGATAGGCCAACTAAGAGTTCGCCCAAGACTCCCTAGAAGTCGCCACGGGATAGGCCAACTAAGTGTTTGCCAAGACTCCCTAGAAGTCACCACAGGATAGGCCAACTAAGGGTTCGCCCAAGACTCCCTAGAAGTCGCCACGGGATAAGCCAACTAAGTGTTCGCCCAAGACTCTCTAGAAGTCGCCATGAGATAGGCCAACTAAGGGTTTGCCCAAGACTCCTTAAAGAATCGCCACAGAATAGGCCAACTAAGAATTCGCCCAAGATTCCCTAAAGAATCGCCAAGGGACAGGCAAACAATGAGTTCGCCCAAGATTTCCTAGAAATCGCCAAGGGATAGGAGAACTAAGAGTTCGCCCAAAGACCCCCTTTGAAAATAATAAAATAAAGTAGATTCCAAAAATAAATGAAAGATAAAGAAACATTTTCCTCTACATTTTTGATATTGTAATCTGAAACAGTTAAGGGAAGCTGATCGCCAACAAGATCATCTACCGAAGAAAGAGGTGGAATCATAGTGTCCTCATCCTCGTTTGGATAAATCTCCTCAACGAAGTCAAAGTCTTGCTCAGGATATTTACTTCGAATAGTAGCCAAAACATTTTCCTGGTAGGAAAGGAATTTGTTGGCCATCGCCTCTTCATATTTTTCCTTCACAAACTTTTTCTTCTCCGCCTCCTCCTTCAGTTGACGAACCTCCTATTGACACACATCAAGTTCAGAGCGCAGCGTAGGATTTACCCTAGGAGTTCGGTCTCCATATCTTTATTTTTAATCTTCATGTCTTTATATTTATTCTTTTCTACATCAAGAGAAGTCTGGAGTTAGGTGACCTCTGAGGCATGATCAGTCTCCAGTTTTTTCCTAAGTCGAGCCCACTCCAATCGCAATTCATCCTTTTGGGAACACATCCGCTGGCGAAGCTCAAAAATGACATTCGCAGCCTAACAAAAATAAAAATACATAGTAAGAATGAATAACCGATTGTTTAAATGTAAAAAGAGTCAATACACAGGATGAATAAGGTATATACCTCAAAAATATAACCATACGCTGACCCAGCCAGCTGAGCATTCGTAAATTTGGCCATATGCTCATCATCAGCTGAAAGATGGATCGCCCGCATTATATCAATGGCCACAGACGGGTCACGGACAGAAGCCTCTTCTCCATATTTATCTTCAACAAACTTGGTGAACATTGTCAATTCGTCAAGGCTGATCTCCTCCACAGTCAGGCAAAGTCGCTTCATAGACTGCCCGGAAGGACCTTCAGGATGATCTCTCTTCGAAGCACCAGCTGAAGTAGAAGGAACCTGAGGATCGCCAATAGTAATAGACACTGCAGGGGGAGAAGGAAGAGTAGTCTTCTCAATTGGTGGAGGAAGAGTAGTCTTCTCTTCCAGCAAAGATCGATCAGCCGAAGCAGACCTAGCAAGTTTTTTTTCCTTTATTCGCTGAGCCAAAGACTTCATGGCTACAAACAGAAAAGAAAAGAGAGGAAAGACAGAGTCAATATAAATGCACATAAAATAAAAGACTAAGAGATCGGTCTACAGATAATACCGGCAGAAGGGTTGTTGGAAGCTTTAGATAGCGATTTCTTCTTCGGGCCAAAGGCAACCCCAAAGAAATGATCATAGATCAAATCAGTACAGGATATCGGATTTAACTTGGAAAATACTTCTAGGTGCTTTTCTTCCTCATAAGATAATGGTCGAAGACCACCAGGTGGAGTCATCTTTGGACTAACCGTCCAAAACTTAGGCTGATCGCCCCACCCTTTTTCATTGGAAATAAAAAAAAATTTTTGCTTCCAGTTTTTTAAAGAGGAGGGTAGGGTAAAATTTTTTCGATCATTCTAGAAATTAAAATGGTCAAAACCCTTTCTCACCATGAGGCGGTATAACTCCCTCACTTCCCTACTATTGATATCGAACCCATGGATCCTACCCAAAATCCTAAGACCTACTAATATTTTCCAAGAATTGGGATGGAGTTGGCATATTGGGATATTATTTTCCCTAAGCACATCGATATATAAACGAGGCAAAGGGAATCGAATACCAGACCCCAGATCTTCTAGATAGATCATCCTATCTAGATCGCTCAATTTCTGATCAACAAAAGTCCCTGGTTCGGGTAAACGAAGCTTAAAAATATCAGGAATATCGTATAAAGCCCTAATTTCTGAAAGGTGACCTATGGATAGTTCACAAGGAATGTGAACCCCCCTTTTGGGTTCGGAAATTGGAAGTATTAAGGGATTAGCAGCCACAACGGCTGCCGAACTGGTATTAACATATTGTTTAGGGGGTGGGTGTATATATACGAAGTCAACCTGAGGGGAAGGAGATCAATCCGAAACAGTACCCTCACTATCACCATGATCACCAGAAAGGTGATCGTTCTGGCTATCCTCAAGATGACTCATTCTAAAACAAATAAAAAAATAAAGGAAAAGGTACTTACTGATTAGATAGCGAAATAGAATAGGGCGAACTGAGTGGATCAACGACTAAAAGAATCCCCAGAAAACTCAAAGAAATCTCCAGGAAGAAGAAAAAGAAAGAAATAGTGAGGAAAAATTAGAAAAATGCAGAATGCAAAGAAATGATGAAGAAGAAAAGCGGCAGTAAAGGTAAAAGATCAAAGTGAAATAATAAAACCCTACTTATAGGACACGATGCCGAAACTGAAGGGTTTAGGAAACTACCCCAAACATGACACGTGGCATAAAAAGTGTCAGAACGACTCTCTCTTCGAGAAAATTATTACGAAAAGACGAAAATGACGGCGCTATAAATGTTTACATAGGGAACCAAACCTTCAACAAAGATCGTCAATGCCTGAATCGTCCTATTAAACAGAACAAGACAAATTCGAGTCTTTGACTCGAAAATTGATGGGGGGACATGTGTTACATCCTAATATAAACTGATCGCCATAGGCGAGCTAAGAGCTCACCCACATAGTCTGCATCCTACTCTGAACTAGAGTCCATCTCCATATACAATACTAAAAAGGAATAATCCAACTCCAAGAATAATCCAACTACAAGAATAATCCGACTCCAAGAAGGATTCGGCACCTTAAGCACTCCACTATAAATAGAGTCATTTTCTCTATTAAACGGGTAACACAATTCTAAATACTTCTCAGTGACTAAAAACTTAATAATCTCCATCTTTTCTGACTTAAGCATCGGAGTGGTCTCCCAGGCACATCGCCTGGACCCTCTAATTCGCTGTCTTGCAAGAACTAAAGATCGCCTACACATGTGACAAAGATCGAAATTCTTTTTGAGCACATCAGTAATGCTACGTGTGGAGCCATCTTTAAATTTGAACAAAGATAACTTGCAAGTTTCATCTTATAATTTGGGCCTCTTAGTTAAAGTCTAATATGAAATGTCGGCCCAGATTTTGATAACCTGCTCGGCTCATCTTTAATATCTTTAATATCTTTAATTTCTTTTAGAATAAATAAATGGTAAAATAATAAATAAAAACCATCCATGATTTAATTTTCAATCTTTCTTTAAGAATGATGCTTTTAAATTAATTTGCTCGTGCCTTGTGACAGGAAAATACTTACTTCAAGCGGATCGCCATATTTAAGTGGTGTTATAATTGAACAATAAGAGAGGTTACATTGAAGTCACTTCCTCAATTCGCAATGCATTTTGATAGATCTAAAATTATTTCGAGCAATTTATGAGGCCGATCACGTCATTCTAGATAAGTTCTCAATATTTTTTATACTTTAAATTTATTTTCGCAATATTAATTGTTTAAATAAAATGCAAATATATGCATATTTTAGCATGAATAAATTATCTACTATTATCATATATCATAAAATGCTATATCATATTTGAAAATAACATATATGATTAATTTTGCATATTAAATATCATTTTACATACAATTTATTGCTTAAAAATCGAGATTTATATCGAAAGCATATTATTTTCTTAAAATAGGTTCTGATTAAATCTATTATTTTTGCAGAGGGTAAGAGTTCCTCAAAGTGTATAAAATTATTTTCATATGCAAATCACGATGCATGATTCAATAAAAATTCATTACTTAAATGAATTAATTTATGTTTACAGCATGCTATATATGTAAAAATATTGCTAAATTACACTTTATTGCAAATTTGAGCATAAAATTATTATAGTATACTCGGACTTCGCATGACATACATATTTTTCTAAAAATATTGCTATATAACCTAAACGAGCATTTTACATGAATTTGTGATTAGTAAATCACGCATCTTATATTTAACCTTTAAACATGCTCGTATAGTCCCTATTTGTGACAGGAAAAATTACAAAATTTGTCATCTGGCATGAATAATAGTTTTCGACTTAGCAAAAAAAATCAAGAATAATAATATCCGACTCAGTAAAAAGCATCAAGTTATCTAGATAAGTTTCCAAACCGCATGCAACAAAAAGTCCTACACAGACAGGCAAAATTCCTACACAGATAGGCACATAAGACCTAGAATGGCTAGGCGAAAGATCTCGAAGCAAATCTCTGTTAAGAGAATAAAAGACCTAGTGAACTCTAGGAGAAAGACCACGAGGCAAATCTCTATTGAGAGAATAAAATATCTAGTGAACTCTAAGCGAAAGACCGCAAGACAAATCTCTGTTGAGAGAATAAAAGACCTAGCGAACACTAGGTGAAAGACCGCGAGGCAAATCTCTGTTGGGAGAATAAAAGACCTAGTGAACTCTAGGCAGAAGTCCGATAGGCAAAAGACCTAATGAACTCTAGGCAAAAGTCCAAAAGGTGTCAAAGACCTAGTTTGGCGAAGCAAAAGCCCTTCTATTGATGAGACATCAAAGACCTCTATGCAAGATAAATTTCTATAAAGTTCTCGATTGACGAGACATATTTCATTAAAGACCTCTAAGTAAGGCACATTATTATTATCTAAAGTTCTGTACTTGAAACATGATTTCTCAAGCCCTCGATAGATGAGGCAGATTATCTAAACCCTCAATAAATGAGGCATATTATTATTATGGAAGTCTTCTACTGGGGGAGCATGATTCCTTACTAGCGAAGCACACTATTATCATATAAGTTCTCGGTCAGCGAGACATATCAGTCAAAGACATCTATCAAGGAGTAGGGGGCTTTGCAGATTATATAAAAGTCCTCGGTATATATTATTATTATTATTCTAGTCTTCGGCTGCCGAAGCAGTTCGTTCAAAGACTACCTTCGGCGAAGCAAAGCCTTAAAGCCTTTGATGGCGAAATGCATCAGGCGAAGACCTTTGATGGCAAAGCGAACCGCCCAATCAACTAAGCACATCATACTTCATATTATTTAGAGCCCTCTTCCAGTGAGGTAGCATTCAGATGAATCACAAAAAATGAAAGGAGACATCTACTCCCTTAGCCCGCTCTTCGATGAGCTCGATCAGACTAGGGAGTGGGGGGCTTTTGATAAGGGACAAAATATACCAAACCGAATTAAACTATAATGGGTCGAGCCCAACTACCCAAAAGTTCAATATTAAAATATCATGGTCAATATTATCATTAATCAAGTTCCTAGTCCGAAGCTAAAATATGCAAATTATCATTATAATCCGACTCATTTTAGAAATCCATATAAAAACTCACAATTTATAAATACCCCAAAAATCAACCTTTACAGATATGAGAAAAAAAAATTAAAAAATTTTCTTTTTACATTCTCTCTCAAACCATTACTGAGTTAGATATCGGAAGCTCTTCCAGAGGTTAGTCCCTGGGAGCTCTTGAACTGTTTTATTTTTTGACCTCAAGTTCTATTCTTTTGAGAAATCCTCTATTATGAACACCAAGTAATTTGAGATTCATCAATATTTAAAAGATCGGACTCATTTAAAAACTCTTGCTGTATACAATTATTCTATCAATATGATTAATGAAACTCAGGAAAAAAAAAATCTTTATAATAAGATTTGAACCTATCAAGTTTACCTCTACATTTCAAGTTATTGTACTTATTAACCATTATTAATAAAATAAAAAAAAAAAAAAAAAAAAAAAAAAAAAAAAAAAAACCTTCTTTTATTTAAAAAAATTATATAGTGCTCGTCCCAGTCAAACAAAGAGCAAAACGATGCCGTACAGTACTGTACTAAACAGTAAAAAACACAAAAGATAGAGGACCTTCAACTCTCTTCTTTTCTCCTTGTATTATCCACAAACCAGGACCAAGTCCACACAATCTTAACTACGAACAACAAAAATGGCTTCTTTAACCATTTTCTCTCTCAATTTGAGGTTTTCCCATTTAAATTCAACAGCCCGAATTCCTTCTGTTTCTGCTCAGCTTGTTCCATTCAAAAAGTTTAACAACTCGCTCAAACTCAGTTCGACTCGTAACATTGCTGGGTCTCACTCGTTTTTCTCTCAAAAATCACCCTGTACTACTATCTCTACTCTCACTCAAAAGTTTCAATCTCTTACAGTTTTCGCTGCTAAAGGCTATAAAATGAAAACCCATAAGGTCAATTTTTTTATCTGTATTTGGGTTTTTTTGTGGTTTAATTTGCACAAATTAGGCCCTAATTTTGTGAGATTTTGTTTATAGGCTTCAGCGAAACGATTCAGAGTGACTGGTAGAGGGAAAATTGTACGGAGGAGAGCTGGGAAGCAGCATTTGCTAGCTAAGAAGAATACCAAGAGGAAATTAAGACTCTCCAAAATGGTGTTTTCTCTTTAAACAAAACTCTTTAATGATTTTGCATGAAAAAAAAAATTCCCCTTTTTTTTCTAGTTTAATATACTAGTTATTGCTTAGTAACCTGTTTGATTGCATTGCATTTGTGCTATATATTTTGGCCCCTCATCCAGCAGTAGTTTTGTGCAGCATTTGAGATTCTGAGGCACGCATGTTACGAATTCAGTTATGAGATTTTCATTTTGGCATTAAGTGAACATGAAGAGTTGAGTTACAAAATCTACACACATTGGTTTGGTGATAATAAATTTTATGTATCATGTCTCTAAGGTATCATGGGTGAGATATGAGTTTGCTTAAATTCCTGTCATATCTATCATAATTATCGGGTAACTCATGTAAGGAAACTTGGAGTAAAGGCCATGAGGCTTTTAAGAGAAGAAAGAATAAGGGCCCGTTTGGTATTTTTTGTTGGTTTTGGTTTTTGTTTCTCAATTACAAAAAGAAAAATCTATTATTCAAATGCATTTATTTTTGTTCCTTGTGTTTGAAGACAGGGAAACGGGTTGTCACAACAAGGTAAAACCAGAAAAGGTGGTTTTTCTTTGTTTTTTCAACCCATTTTCCTAGATACAACTTTTACAATGGAAAAACAGAAATAAAAAACCAGAAACAAAATTGATACCAAACAGGACTAGACAATTAGTTTGCCCAAAGCTGAAATGCCCCATTTCAACCCTATACTGTTTCTGAGTGCTATAGAGGTTATTCTTCCAAAATTATTTGGAGACCAAAATGTCGCGGTTCAGAGTCGTTGATGTTCTGTCAGAGTGAAAGTTAATGAAAAAGTTAAATAAGTTGACAGTATATTAATGACAAAGTGAATATGGCTTTATTTGGATCTTGAGGTTCGAGTTGTGCAAGGATAAGAAATTGGAACTGAACCAAAGATAACAAGGTTATATCCATATTATTATGCACCTAAGAGCCATATCCATCTTATTTGGATCTAGAAGAAGTTATATCCTTCTTTATTTGCTGTTTTGCAAGATAACAATGTTTTGGTTACTTATTGTGCACCTGAGAGCTTGACTTCTGATTCATGGAAGTTTAGTTCTTAGAGAAAATCTAGCAAATGAAAGTAGTAGATGCTTCTGATCCTTATTCCTCTCCGTCAGTTTTTATGAGTGTGAAATTGTAAATATCAATAAGCTGAAAGTAGTGGATGCTTCTCAGGTGTGTGTTTTCTTTTTGTATCTGTATGCATATAACACTTGAATGCACAAGTTGATTGTTTCCATGTACATATTGCCATGCTCACTTAGCAATTAAAGCAAATGGATAACTACATTTAATAGGGATACTTGTCAGTATTTTACAATGAGCTTACCTGAGACTTTCTAGGATTCATCTCATTTCAATACTTTGTCAAAACTCAAAAAGTAGAAGACTCCTTTTTGAAATGTCAATGTTACAGACTAATTCAGTTCAAAATTAAGGCCAAGATATCTCAGTGCATACAAAGAACTGATCCCAATATTGTGGCTGACTTGAGCAAAAACTTCCAAGAAACTGGGACATGTTTATTCATTAGCAGCAATTGAGTAGGATTTCAAATGTCAAATTGATTCAGTTTTGCAAAAAAAAAAAAAAAAAAAAAAAATCAAATTAAAACAGCATAGAAAAGGAATTCTTCAAATTGAACTCTATTGTCCTTAAAGTACAGAATGCAAATCAGTTTGATCCTTGTTCTGTCTTTTGGTTTTTATAATTTTAATATTTCCAACTAAAGCAAACCAGAGGACAAAGAAGCTGAACCAAATGGAAGAGTGAGGCTGTGTGATTTAGCTTGTTGATTCAGTTAGGTTCTGTGAGTCACCTCTATAATTAAGCAGATTTCTTCTATGCTTAAATTTCAACGTCTAATTCGCAGGTTTTTCAAATTTTAGATTGCTATATGTGCTTGCATACAGAAGTTCATTCTCTTTTTTTTTGAAAACCAGAAGTTCATTCTCTTGATCAATATTGTTTGTTATTATGTGCAGCATCCAGTTAGCCGGAGTGACTATGACAATGTGATCGGTGCTTTGCCTTATCTAAAAGTAAATAGAGAGGCAAAGTAGATATCATTTTCATACTCTATGGAAGACCTCATCAGTTGGAATTTCTTTTATTGTTTCTTGTATGCGAAAGACAAGTGTTCTTGATACACTTATTCTTCTAATCCAGAACCCAGTCTGAGTTCCTTTGAAATTTCAGTGTTAGTTGATCATGTCACATATAGCAATTGTAGATGAAATTAGTTTGACAGACCTTTGATAGCAATTTATAATTTTATATAAGATAACAGGGCAAGGTGGTTCTGAAAAGAGGGGAGAGAGAGAGAGAAAGAAAGAGGTTAGGTGGATTGGTTCCTGCTTACTTGGGTAAAAGGCCTTGAGCTGGTTGTAGAGTTTTGCAAAAAGAAGATGGCAGCAAATTAAGTTGATAGCTATATTCATGTAAGAGATCCTCGATGCTTTGCATGGTTTAGGTTATATTCTCTAATCATGTTTAAGAATTCATCTTGAAGTAGGTTGTCTTCATAGAGATTAATAAAAAATTTCCATTGAACTTTTTTACTCTTATTTTTCTTATAACTTTCAATTTGAGCACTTACAAGTATAATTTAGTGGTAGTGCTTCTCTTAACAAAATAATAGATTTATGTTTGAATCTCTTATTTTCTCAAATACAAAAAAAAAAAAAAAAAAAAAAAAAAAAAAAAAAACCCTCTAATTTTGAGATTTAAAAAAATAATATAAAATTTTAAATTATTTAGAGATACGAGTATCCTCTAATTCTTTTATCGTTATCATGACCCTTTTACTAATTTTAAGGGTATTTAAAATGCTTTGTATGAATATAGCAAGATTTTGCTAGTAGTTGGATGTTGGATAATAATTTAATTAATTTTTTTTTTTATGAATTTTAATATTTGTCCATTTATATTTTTATAATATGTGGTTAATAATTCAAAATTTGATATTATTTTTTTAAAATAAAAAAAAATTTATATATATACAATGGTGGAATTATCTCAATCCAATTTATCTCAATCCAATTGGAAATGCATTTTTTTTTATTCATGAGAGAGCCTAATAGGTTGTGGGCTATACAACAGATAATAGTCATCCTCTTATATTTGTCATAAAAGCAAAATTTCACCTAGTGCGGAGGAGAGAATATGAACTCAAAACCTCTTACTCCCAATTAAAAATGCATATTATATTAATGATAGAGGAAACCCATAAATCAAGGATTACTTTCCCTGTGTACAACTATTTTTCCTCCTAAGTATTAGCCTTCTATTTTAGCATTCAGTTTCCTATTGTAAATACATGACATAGCATAGAGTTTTCTGCTGTACAATATATATAGGTTGTTGTATGTTGTAAATAATGAAATGCCATAATTCCTCTTTCCTTTCAACCTATTTATGGTATCAGAGCAACTATTCCTGGAATTTTTATTTTAACCTTAATCTTCTCTCCTTCTTTTTCACACAGCAGCCGCAGCATCAACCATGGTCAATGAAAACAATCAACTCACAATTCCCAATACATAGGAACCCACCAAACCTCTTACAATTATCAATATCAACAACCCCATTAAGCTCACCTTCACCAATTATCTCTCCTGGAAACTTCAATTGGAAGCAATTCTTATTGGTTACGATCTTCACAAATTTATTGATGGCTCTCATCCTGCTCCTCCAACCACAATCTCAACAAACAATACCACCGCTCCCAATCTAGAATACCAAACTTGGTTCCGTCAGGACAAACTGATCTTTGGTACCCTTGTTGGCTCACTCACCCTATCTCTCATCCCTCTCATCTCACAATCACAAACTTCCCATGACGCTTGGCAAGTTCTTGCCAATACTTATGCCAAGCCTACTCGTGAGCACATCAAGCAAATCAAAGAACAAATAAAACAAGCTACCAAGGGCACTCAGACCATCTCTGATTATATGCAGTTTATCAAAACCCGTGCTGATGAACTTGCCGCTCTAGGCAAACCCATGGACCAGGAAAATCTCATTGAGAAAAATCTCGATGGACTTGATGATGATTACAAGCCTATCATTGATGCTATTAATGGTCGTGACACACCTATTGCATTTGATGAGCTACATGAGAAGTTAATCAATAAACAACTCTCACTGCGTCTTCATCACTCCAATTTCTCTCCACTTCCAGCCACTGCAAATCTGACCAACTCCCGATCCAATCCGAGAAATCATGGTAATCGAAGTCAGTGCCCACCGTAGGGGAATTCTTCCTCATCTTCGACTGGTATCCATGGCTCGGGATTCACCAACATGACTACCCAGGGTAGTGATTCCTCACCTCGGCCCTATATGGGTCGTTGTCAGTGGTGTCATACTCAAGGTCACACAGTTGGACAATGTTCTGTGTTTCGTCAGTTGCATCCGAACTCACAATCGCCTCCATCTCCTCGTCAAAATTCACACTGGCAACCTCGTCAATCGGCACCCTGGCAACCATAGGCTCATCTTGCAACTGCCAATGCATCTGACAACTCAAGTTGGCTCCTCGACAGTGGCGCTTCTCATCATGTCACCACTGACCTGAATAATCTCTCCATTCATACTCCATATGAAGGTTCAGACGATATTGTGATTGGTAATGGGACGGGTCTCTCCATTACTCATACTGGTTCCAAATCTCTCTATACTCCCTCACATACTTTTGCCTTAAATAATGTTCTCTGTGTTCCTACAATAAAAAAGAATCTTATTTCTATCTCTCAATTTTGTCAGTCTAATAATACTTCAATTGAATTCTTACCCACTTCTTTTCTTGTGAAGGATCTTCGCAAGGGGGCAACCCTTTTACAGGGTCGAACTAAGAATGGTGTGTATGAGTGGTCGGTTTCTTCTGCCAAATCCTCTCCTTTAATAGCTTTCTCCAGTGTCAAGGCCATTTCGTCCGAGTGGCATCATAGATTAGGACACCCGTCATCCTCTATCTATAGGCACATTGTCTCCACCTTTCAACTTGAATTGTCAAGTTCTTTAACTTCGAATTTCAATTGTAATTCCTGTCAATGCAATAAAAGTCACAAGTTACCTTTTTCTATTTCTTTTCTTAAGACTTCTTCTCCACCTGAAATTATATTTTCTGATGTCTGGACTTCTCCTATCCACTCTGTGGATGACTTCAAGTACTATGTTATTTTTGTTGACCACTATACCAAATATATTTGGCTTTACCCACTCAAAAGAAAATCTCATGTTTATGATATATTTGTTCGTTTTAAATCTCGTGGAGAAATTTTTTAATAAGAAAATTATCACGCTTTACTCTGGTAATGGAGGGGAATATCAAGCTCTCTCTTCTTATCTTGCTACCAATGGTATCTCTCATCTAACTGGTCTATCTCTCCTCTCTCATGCATTCATGCCTCTTTCCTACTGATCATATGCCTTCAGCACTGCTATTTATCTCATCAACCGTCTACCTACACCTACACTCAACCTTCAATCCCCGTAAGCTAATAAATAGCTAATAAACATGCTTGTCCCTCATTCCTCTCCTTGTATCTTTCTTGGTTACTCTTCCACTCAAAGTGCCTACCTACACTTTGAACCCACCACCTCTCGTCTCTACACGTCACGTCATGTCAAATTTATGGAGTCTATTTTTCATTTTACTTCTCTACAGTCTCAAATGAGTCGTCCTTCTACTGAAACTCTCTCTCACTGGTGTCCCTCTGTTTCTTTCCTTCCGGTCACATCATCCACCACTTCCCTTGAACCCTTAAATCTCCCTCTAACAACCACCTCAACACCGAGCTCACCCATCCCCAACACTTCTTCCTTGAACTTCGAAAATTCGAATCTCGAACCACCCGAACCTGAATCATCCTCCTTTGTCCATCCTCCCCGCATTATTATCACCAGATCGAAAAACAACATCCACAAGCCCATCATAAAATTAAACCTTAATGCCCAGCTTGCCATCACCAATGATCTTAAACTAACAACTATAACAAAGGCCATGAAAGACTCAAAATGACATTAGGCAATGTCTGATGAGTACGATGCTCTTGTTTGAAATGAGACATGGGATCTTATTCCCCCAGATTCAACTAAAAATTTAGTTGGCTGCAAGTGGATTTTTCAAACTAAATACTTATCTGATGGCTCTATTGACAGGTATAAGGCTCACCTTATTGCAAAAGGGTTTCACCAGTGCCCCGGCGTTGATTATTATGATACTTTCAGCCCAGTTGTCAAGCCCACTATTGTCAGAATTATTCTTAGCCTTGCCATCAGTCATGGATGGTCTCTTCGACAACTTCATATCAATAATGCTTTTTTCCAAAGTACTCTCTCTGAGGATGTTTACATGGTTCAACCACAGGGTTTTATTGACCGTGATCATCCTCATCATGTTTGCAAACTACGCAAGGCTATTTATGGTCTCAAACAGGCTCCTCGCGCCTAGTATCATGAGTTGCGCAAGTTTCTTATCAACTCTGGCTTCATCAACTCCCATGCAGACACCTCTCTATTTGTCTCCAACACTGGTGGTACTACACCTTAATTTTTAGTCTATGTTGATGACTCAGACCATGAAAAACCCAAAATGGGGTCAGGCAATGTCTGATGAGTACGATGCTCTTGTTCGAAATAGGACATGGGATCTTATTCCCCCAAATTCAACTTAAAATTTAGTTGGCTGCAAGTGGATTTTTCAAATTAAATACTTATCTGATGGCTCTATTGACAGGTATAAGGCTCGCCTTATTGCAAAAGGGTTTCACCAGTGCCCTGGCATTGATTATTATGATACTTTCAGCCCAGTTGTCAAGCCCACTACTGTCAAAATTATTCTTAGCCTTGCCGTCAATCATGGATGGTCTCTTCGGCAACTTGATATCAATAATGCTTTTCTCCAAGGTACTCTCTCTGAGGATGTTTACATGGTTCAACCACAGGGTTTTATTGACCGTGATCATCCTCATCATGTTTGCAAACTACGCAAGGCTATTTATGGTCTCAAACAGGCTCCTCGTGCCTGGTATCATGAGTTGCGCAAGTTTCTTATCAACTCTGGCTTCATCAACTGCCATGCAGACACCTCTCTATTTGTCTCCATCACTGGTGGTACTACACTTTATCTTTTAGTCTATGTTGATGATATTATCATCACAGGTGCTAATGATGAGGCAGTGCAAAAATTTATCCATCTTCTTGCCAGTCGGTTCTCCCTCAAAGATCTTGGACCACTATCTTACTTCCTTAGTGTTGAAGTGGTTCCTCATTCTCAAGGAATCTTTTTATCTCAACGCAGATACATAATGGAACTCCTTTCTCGCACACATATGATGGATGCAAAGCATGTTACTACACCTCTTGCCACTACTCCAATACTTACTCTACAGTCTGGCACAATACTCTCTGATCCCTCTAAGTATCGTACCATTGTTGGCAGCCTCCAATATTTGTCACTTACTCGCCCTGACATTGCTTATATAGTGAATAAGCTATCTCAGTTTATGCATCAACCCACCAGTGACCATTGGACTGCTGTTAAAAGATTGCTTCGTTATCTCTGTGGGACTCTTGATCACGGGATTGTCCTTTACTGTCAATCCCCTTTATCTCTACATGCATTTTCTAATGTCAATTGGGCAGGTAACAAAGACGATTACACCTCCACTAGTACCTATCTTGTTTACCTTGGCCGCAATTCCATCTCTTGGAGATCTAAAAAGAAACGAACTGTAGCTCGCTCATCTACCGAAGCTAAATATCGCTCGGTAGCAACCACTGCAGCTGAGCTCTGTTGGATCTGCTCTCTTCTAAGTGAACTTGGCATTTCTCTCCCCCAACAACCGGTGATTTGTTGTGATAATGTTGGTGCTACAAATTTGTGTTCCAATCTGGTCTTTCATTCTCGTATGAAACATGTGGCTTTAGATTATCATTTCATTCGGGAACAAGTTCAAAGTGGCTCTCTTCGAGTAGCTCATGTCTCCTCTACAAATCAGTTAGCTGATGCTCTCACCAAACCGCTTCCGCATACTCGCTTTCATCTCTTGAAGTCCAAGATTGGAATCTCCTCACGGAGCTCCATCTTGCGGGGGCATGATAGAGGAAACCCATAAATCAAGGATTACTTTCCTTGTGTACAACTATTTTTCCTCCTAAGTATTAGCCTTCTATTTTAGCATTCAGTTTCCTATTGTAAATACATTATATAGCATAGAATTTTTTGTTGTACAATATATATATGTTGTTGTATGATGTAAATAATGAAATGCCATAATTCCTCTTTCCTTTCAACCTCTTTATATTATTCTTATATAGAGCCTGTTTCACATTAGATTTAAGCATATTTTTCAAAATTATGTTTTGACTTTTCGTTTATTTTTTGAAAAATATTTTATTACTTTAGTAAATCATGGTTTGGACTAGAAAAATTTAACTTTCTCGAGACAATAATTTGCTAAACTTCAAATTCTCCAAATGCAATTTTATTAAAATTTATCACCAATGATAAATTTTTATCGATCTTTCATACTTATTAAGATCGATAAAAATTTATCTAATTAAAAATGTACATTTATAAAAAAAAATATAATTGATTATTACTATTTAAAATAAAAATGTTAAAAAAAAATTAACCTTTAATTTTTTAATTTTTTTTCCTTTGTTTTCCCACAAATTTTGGTTCATTCAAATAATTTTTTTTGATTTTGCCCATATATATATAACTTGACAATGAGTCTTAAAAAATTGTGAGGCTGCCAATTCAACTAGAGATGTCTCCAATCAATATCACCAATCATTTGTATTCCTTTGGAGTGTGAGGCCGCCACTTTTTCATTCCCTAAAGAATATTTCGGCATTATCCACAAAAAAATAAAAAATAAAAACTAAAAAAATTCCAAAATTTAGAGTAAATACTAATCTAAGGATGTTCTATTCAACCATTTCATCACCTCTTTCATTCGTTCTTATACTCTATAAGTAGACTTTGTTGAGCCCTTAAGTACTTCATTTAAAACATTAATCACGTGCCATAATTTTGCTTTTATTTTATGTTTGATGATTTTATTATTACTACTCTTAGATATCCACAATAACAATAATCATTTATTATTCATTGTTATATTCCCACATAATTTTGTCTTGCAATTGAGAGAATATTTAATCCATGTTACTTCTTAATTGATAATATTTTTCTTAGTTGTGGCAAAGTATTATATGTTCATCTTACCAATTTAGTCAAATTTTTCAATTTAATTTTAAGAAAATTTCGGTTTGATCTTCAATTTTAATAAATTTCAGTTATTTTAATTCAACATAATTTTCATGGTAAAAAAATTAAAATAATTGAACCAAATTGAATCGTACATATGATTTTTAAAAGGGTATATAAAAGGTTGATTCCTCATGAGTAGAAAGTAAAACTAAAATGGTTTAGAAGTGTAATTGAGTCAATCGAGTCGAAACAATGCTGAATTTAAGTTTAATTCGATTAAAAAATTTGAGGTTCAAAACTCAACTCGAGTTCGATTAAGTTCTCATTTTGAAAGCTTGACTTTGACTCAAACATATACTCGAAATATTCAAACTCAATTTGATTAGGCTCCACTGATATTAAAAAATAAATTTATTTATTTATTAATATTAAAATGAAACTCGTAAAAAAAAAAGAATAAACCCGAAATCAAGATCGAATAAGTAAATTATTATATATAATACAAATTATATTTAAAATTATATAAAATTTTAATACTCGATTAGACTTGCTAATAACTCGAATCGAATATTATAATACTTGAACTACTCAAGCTCGAACTCGACTCGATTAAAATCAAATCGAATTCGAGTATTTTACAAGTCTATCTCGAGTAGCTCACGAGTAGATTAACTCCTTCACACCTCTAATAGAACTTGTGAATAGTCGGTTCAACCGAGTAAGCTCATATGTAGTGTTTTTAAAATCATATCGGACCAGCCAATTCAATTGAAAACTACTGGCTAGTTGGTTCAGTTCACTGAAAAAACTAAAATTTTGGTTAAATCCCTTTTGATATGTTTTGACTAGTTTTTAGTATATTTTAACCAGTCTCACAAAAAAAATTATAAAAAAAAAATAAAGATGTTTTGTCTAACCGGTTGAATCACGAACCGGTAATATGATCGTTTCAATCACAAATTCGATTTTTAAAATACTGCTCATATGTTTACCAATAAACCCGTCCACATGTTAAAACTTCCCTTTGGCATCCATTTCGACAGTCTACGTGTCAACTCAAACAACCACACTTGTCAAGCAATTGCCGGATCTTTCGGCACCTGTCTCATCAAACCAACCACCGCCGTCATTTTAAAGAACCACTAGACCCTACATTTTATCCACTAAACTCTTAAATGTCGGCCGTCACGTGCTTTTTATACCTCACAATTCAAAAAGACAAAACCACCCCTATCCTACTATTTCAACTATTGACTATTTCCGTAATTTCAACCAACACCAGTCAAAATGGCACGTGCGAGTCCCCCTCTTTGAACGAGTGATTTCACATGTGCACGCCGTCAAAACGCACCGTTAAGATCTCTCTAACCCCCCTCATTTATAGGGTTTTCACTGAATCGATCATTTAATATTTTCTCGATCCAAAAAAAAATAATAATAAATTTTCGAGGATTTGTTTCCTTCTGATTGTTTCTGGGGAAAATTTTTCGGTTTTGGATCCGGATTTTTCGGAGTTCTGGTTTGTTTGATTGGAGGGAAAAAAAAATCGATGGTGCAATTGATGAAATCGGGGAATCTGCCGGCCGAACCTGAAACGACGTCGTCAAATGGTAACAAGGTGCCGGTGAAACTAGAGATCGTGGAGGAGGATCCTTTAGAGGAAGAGCATGGACCTCCCAACAAGCGATCCAAGCCATCATCGCAAACTGTTCAACAGGTACTCGTACTATTCAATTTTCGTTCCTTTTGTTTGGTTGACGAGAAAATGAGGGAAAATAATAGTTATAGTCAGTCAACATATTGATCAATCTATTTTAGCTTCGAGAAATTTTATTTGGCTGAACTTGTTGACTTGTATTTCGTTATTGTTCTTGAGAAAAATTGGAAAGTTTTCCAAACAGTTGAAGATTTGCGTTGGCTCCAATATATGTTTGATTTTAGGGTTTTTTATTTTCTTTAAGATTTCAAATTTATACATGTTAATTTGATGTGATAGTGGTGGTTGCTTTAAGATTTCAAATTTGCAATTCAAATTTGCCTAATTTTTATTTTACTTAGCAGTGGGGTGCGGGTGCTAATGCATTTCCTATTCCGCCTACGCAATACAATCTGCTGGATGAACCTAGCCCGCTTGGATTGCAGCTGAGAAAGAGCCCATCACTTTTAGACTTAATACAAATGAGACTCTCTCAAGGGAGTGCTTCAACACCAGGAACTCAAGGGATTGAAAATAATAATAATTCAGGAGTTAAGAAGGAGAATAAAAACACAACTGCTTCAGGTGGCACCACTGACAAGCTTAAGGCTTCAAACTTTCCTGCCTCTATTCTAAGGATTGGGAGCTGGGAGGTATTGTATTTCTTTGCTATATGTTAGAATTTCATGTGTGTCTGTGCATGAATGTAATATTTTTATTTTTAGCTTATATGGTTTGATTATGGTGTTATTGAAGTTGTTGGATTGTTATTGTTGACAGTACAAGTCAAGATATGAAGGGGAGTTGGTTGCTAAGTGTTACTTTGCAAAGCATAAGTTGGTTTGGGAAGTTCTTGAAGGTGGTCTGAAGAGTAAGATAGAAATCCAATGGTCGGATATTATGGCTCTGAAGGCTAGCTGTCCTGATAATGGACCTGGGACATTGACTGTTGTGGTAATTATATCGCTTCAACTCTCTTTCTATAAGCCTGTGTCTATGAGTTTAGGTGTAGCTATGGATCTGGTTTATTAGGAGATTAATGCTTTTCTTCTGTAGTGCAGCTGGCCAGACAGCCTCTTTTCTTTAGGGAGACTAATCCACAACCCCGAAAGCACACGTTATGGCAGGCAACAGCAGATTTTACTAACGGACAGGCTAGCATACACAGGTATGATTAATTTCCACTCTGTTACTGATTGGAAGTTGTCTAGACGAGCCTGCTGTTGCTTTCTTTTGTATCCTTGTTTCTAAAATGCCTTATTTTTCTAAATTTCACCATCAGAATTTTGTGCTGTTTATGCTTGTGTTTAACTGAGAAGAAATTATTGCTACAATGATTATTTCCCATTTCTTTATTATTTCATTCATCTGTGTATTAGCTATCTATGCTATCATTTAGGAAAAACCTTTTGAATATATCAAGTTCTAAATTTATGATCAGGGATGTGCTTTCAAGATTCGCTCCTTTTGAAATTTTACTTAAGAAGATACAGCTGTTATTTAGCCATGAGAGGCAATGATTGAATACTCACATAAGAATCTGCTATTGTGGTTTTGTAGGCAACATTTTCTGCAATGTCCACAAGGGCTCTTAAATAAACATTTTGAAAAGCTCATCCAATGTGACATGCGTTTGAACTTTTTAAGTCGACAGCCAGAGATAATTTTGGATTCACCATATTTTGAACAGCGGCCATCCGTTTTTGAGGATCCGGATGAATCAAAAGATCAAGATTTCAATCAAGTGGAGACTGGTCAAGGATCTTCTGTTTCTGGTTTCCAAGACCTAGCATCGCCATCTGCTGCTCACTCATCTTCCCTAGAGATTGAAAAGGGGGATGCTGTTGGTACATCAGAGCACACATCCCGTGACGCTCCTTCTCCCAGCTCAGGTAAGATAACTCTTTGGAATTTGTTTTACATATCTTTGATTTATATGAATAGAAGTTGCCTTAGGTGGTGTTTGATAAGACCATTCAGCACTTAAAATTAAAATTTTTAGCACTTAATCGTTTTAAGTTTGTTTGATAACTACGTCTTAAAAATCCAAATTAAGTCAAAAACCATTTAAAATGATAAGTCAAAATTTTTAACTTAAAATTTATACTGAATGCAATAAGTGATTAAATTTTTAAATATTTTTACTATTTAAAAATTATATCATTTATTTTATTCAGTATTTTAATTTTCAGCACTTAATTTTCAGTTTTACCAAACACCACTTTAATATGATAATATTGCATGAAAGGAAAAATAATTATGTTCTATTTTTTTATTTTTTTTTTTTTTCCATTTAGAGGCCTCAGGCCTCAAGTTACCCGAGGATGGGTGGCCTTTCCCTAGATTTGATTGTGTTTCTAAAATTGGTTAATTATTGTTTGCTCTCCGAATACCCTAAAAGTGGGAGAAAGTTCCAATACTCTATTTCTAGGCAGTGGAAATCATCTGTGTATGGTTGTTGTTCTTGTGGGGAAACTTCTGAGGAGATATTGTGGAGAACCTGAAAATGTACATTGATGATGCTGTGAGCTAACCATACTGGGTAAAATAGTGTTTTTAAAGGCGCGCCTAGCTCAAAGGTGCAACCAGGCACAGACTCTTGAGTCTTGGATACACCCAGGGGAGGCGCTTAGGCCCTCTAGGCCCTGAGGCTAGAGGTGTGCAAACGGTCAGTTCGGTTCAAAACCGAACCAAACTGAACTGAAAAACTGAATAAACTGAACCTCTTTTATTTAAACCGAACTAAAATCGAACTTTGTATAAAACCAAACCGAACCGAAAAAGTTCGGTTCGGTTAATTGGTTTGAACTAATTTTTTTCTTTTTATTCTCTCTCTCTCTCTCTCTCTCTCTCTCTCTCTCTATATATATATATATATATATATATATAATATTTACATAAATATATTTAAATTATATATTAAATATTAGGTCGGTTCGCTTCAAACCGAAAATTTTTTTGGTAAAAATCAAACCGAACCAAAATTTAATTTGGTTTATTATTTTAAAAACTGAACTGAACCAGTCGGTTCGGTTTTGCTCACCCCTACCTGAGACGCAGCCTTGGGCTTAGGCGCACCTGGACTTTTTTCACAGAATTTTACTGCTTTTAACAGATATTTTGATTTAGATTTTAAAAATTGAATATTCCTAATAGAAACCTAATAAGAAAAGGAACTTTTGACCTTCCCTTATCTATTGAAAGTTGAAACCTAATACAAAAAGGAGACTTCTCTTATTTACTACAAAAAACAACACATAAAAATAAATTAAGAACTCAAAAATGATTTTTTCCTAATAGATATTTTGGTCCAGATTTTAAAAAATTGAATATTCCTAATAGAATCCTAATAAGAAAAGGAACTTTTGAACTTCCTTTATTTATTGAAAGTTAAAACCTAATACAAAAAGGAGACTTTCCTTATTCACTACAAAAAAAACTCAAGCTAATATAATTCAGTTTTTTTGTATGAGTTAATGTGATTAAGCCATCTCCAACCCAAAAACCCAAAATACATTAACTTTTACACTAAAATGGTGTGACTACAGTAAATTCATATTCAACCATTAACTTCATTTTTAACACCAAAAAAAATATTCCATTTATATTCCCTTTTATTTTTCATTTTATATTTTTTTTATTACTTCCATATTATTTTGTTAATTTACAAATTATGCCCAAAGTTTTTTTTTTTTTACATATTCATCTAATAAAAATATAATTTATTATTTAATAATATTAAATTAAATAAAAATTTAATTAAATTTTACATATTATAAAAATCGATGTACTATTGATATATTATAAAAATCTATGTTAGTATGAATATATGATGTTTTTATTTATGATATATGCATTTTGAACTATTTATTATATATTTTTATTATCTATTTTTTATTTTGTATTTGAATTTAATATTGAAATAATATTTGATTATAAGATGAAAAAAATATAAATAGAGGACATAAATGAAAAATTTTTCATATGTTTAGTAAATACAATAATTATTAGGTTTTTGTGATAATTAAAAAAAAAAAACAAAAAAGCAAAATGCAGTTGTACTTTGGCGTGGCACTGTACCTATGCTCTTGAATGGCGCCAAAAATGGCGTGCATTACTCAAAAATGGCTCTCCAACTCAAAAATGGCGTGGATTGGAGATGGCTTTAGGATCTATTTTATACTTCATTATGGATGTGAATTTAATTAGGATTTATTTTATACCTTATTATTCAACTAGGAAATATATTTTTCTTTTTCAGTCAACATGCGCCTAGTATCCACCAGTTTGTCTGAATTATTATCATATTCTTGTTTTAATTTCTATTTTGGTTGTTTTATCTACAATTTTGTTATTCTTCACATGCCAAGACTCTAGTCCTATTCTTTTGAATAGGGTTCAAGTTTTGAAATAGTTCTTATAAGCTGTATATATTGTTAGTGCATATGTACTTGTAATTGAAATTGATCATTGATTTACCCTCTATTTATACTAGTGATGGATACTCGTGCAATTGAAGGGAGTAGAAATTGTGAAGCTGTTGATTCCAAGGGGCCAAGGAATTGGGATCAGATCAAAGTGCCTGGCCTGCACCCATCTATGTCAATGAGTGATCTTATGAATCACATTGGAAACTGTATTTCAGAACAAATGACCTCTGGAAATCCACCGTTTTCTGCAGATGAATCAGACTGCCAGGACATACTAGAGGACATTGCACAGTACCTGCTTAGTGACACCCAACTAACAGCATCCTCTGATGAGAAAAGGCTCATGGCTAGGGTCAATTCTCTCTGTTGTCTATTGCAGAAGGACCCTGCTTCGACCCAGAACTTGCAGGTTAATGAGGAAAGTTGCATTAGCGAATTGGACAGTGCAAAAGGTGTTCAGCTAAACCTCAATAATGAATCGTTGCATGAGAACAAAAGTAAAGGTGATATAAGGGACCCTGAAGGTAAGATGAAGGATGTTTCTGGCAGCAAGCAAGCACCAGGCATGTCAAGGAAAGATTCATTTGGAGACCTGCTGCTTCATCTTCCTCGAATTGCATCTCTTCCAAAGTTCTTGTTTAACATTTCCGAAGAAGATGGTGAGAGTCAAGCTAGATAGTTAATATTGTTTGTCTACTAGTCAAAAAGATGACAAAAATCAAGCTTGATGGTGAATCTTTCTCCCTCTGTCACTCTCTCTCTCTTGTGAAATGCAGATTTATTGGCTGTTTAATATAATCTAATGTTTCTGAGCTTTGCATTAATTTGAACTTAGGAAAGCTATGGGATTCGGAAATTTGTTTTGATGAAGAATCCTTGTAAATGTTCTGTGTAGAAATCTGTAGTAGTTCTGTAGGTGCATTGTTGGTTGTATTTGTTTCGCATGGAATGCATGGTACACCCTTATTTGTAAGTAAATTGTGTTTTATGTTTTTAATGCTGTCCTACTTTCATTGATCTTAAGGGCTTTTACCCTCAGAAACCTCCAGGTTCTTATCCTGTTTCCCACTACTACTTGAAAGCACAAGATAGTGAAACCCTTGAAATCCAATTGATATTTGCAAGAATCTATGTGGTGTTTTGCTCTGATCCTGGTGTATATCCTCTCAGCGCCAAAGGATCAACAATGCTAATATTTTAGGAGATCTCTGTGTACTAGTGGTCAAGCAATTTTGCTTCAACGATGTTCAAGGAGTTTTTTTCCCGAGAAATTGCAAATGTGAATATTTTTCTTTTAATATTACGTTTCATTTGTCATTTGTTTATATGTTACTATCAATTTTGTTTTATATATGAATTGGTGCTTTACTTCAAAAACAGAGGTAACTCCTGCTCAGGTAAATAAAAAAAAAGAGGTACCTCTTGCTCAGGTAAATCAAGTAATAAGAGTCGTTAACAATTTTCCAATGGTGTGTTTTTTTTTTTTTTTTTTTTGGGGCCAAAGCCAATGATGTATGTGTTTTTATCACCCTTGTTTCTGTACAGGAATACTGCTTAGGGTAAGTATGCTCTAAATTATGTGAAATTTCGAGTTTGGGTAGTCATTGAGCAACTTCAAAGAGTGTGTAATAAGGAATTCAAACCTTGACATGAACAATCTACCATTAACTGTATCTAAATTTGTGATAACCATAACAAGGTTAGTGGAATTGCATAGTCCACAGAAATCACAATATAAATAATATGCGTAATAGTTTATATAAAATATACATACGCCAAACCCATTTGCACTTTGTGCTCCCCAACATGTATAATGTAGGATCATGATATAGTTTTTTGTTAGAATTGAAAGGAACAAAGCAGTGAGAGGCTCAAGTTTGGCAACAGCTGGCACATACAAAGCATGGAGGATCTTTCAACTGCTCGTCAGACATACTAAACTCCAAGCATTGCATATGGAAAGCATGGCCACATGGAAGGATTGCAACATCTGGATAATTATGAAATTCCAAGTCCCAATCTGATGGTGTTGGCGAATATGCAAGATCATTCTCACAGAGGTAGCAGTTTACTTGGATTGGTTCATCAAAACCTGCGAAAAGAAAATCATCCTTACATTGAATTATATTATTATATGATACTAAATTAGCAGATCCTTAAAATACATTTATAAGATGGACATACCATCCTGCAGCTCCTGCTTGATATGATATGTAGGAGCATTCTGTTTCAAATGATGTTCCAATGACCTCTTTTTCGCAGATGATTTAGATGAATCTTTTAAATGTTCTTTCTTTTCCTTTGAAGATGTAGGTAAATCAGTTGAAGTTATTGTCTTTTCCTTTGCCTGCCAAACCTTTGAAGATGATCTGAATGAATCTTTTTCCTTTGAAGATGATTTAGATAAATGTTTTGAATGTACTGTCGTTTCTTTTACTTGCCAAACTTTTGAAGACGATGACTTGAACGAAACTTGTGATGGTTCTCTTTTTTCTCTTATCCTCCAAAACTGTTGCAGAGCTGTTGATAATTGGTTTCCTCTCTTCTTGGAAACTGCTGTACAATCTTTGTCAGCTACAACCTTTTTATTTTTTCTGCTGTCAGAAACTTGTGCAGAATAATTTTTCTTCAGAGTCAATTGATGTTGTTGATCCTGAATTTGTTTAACTGCAAGCAAAAGCAACCACCATCAATAATTTTTAATAATTTTTCAGTCTCTCTTTTAATTATAAATACCCATAAAAAGAA